>JAANSP010000232.1:0-25638 GCA_036850745.1 Homidia socia
CATAGCACAGTCGTTTCTCTTTTCCTTTTTTTGAGTGCATACATCTATTAATAAAGTAAATGAGTTTTTGCCGACCTTGTAACGGAAAGGCCATTAAGTTTACCAGCCGTATTCATATCATTACTGCATAACAGGCACAAAACGCTCTCATTAATGTGCTAACGATCAGCACCATTCATTAAAATCTATATTTTCAAAACATGTTTTGACTTGTAGTAGGCAGCCACTTATGATGATGCTGATCAGTTACGTTGCAAGTGAATGCATTGTTGAAAATGGGTACTTGGAAGAAAATTTTCCATGAAGATAATGTGATAATTTGTTATTACATTTGTGGTGAGAACGAAAAGAAGCAAAAAGTTTTTACTTAGGAAGTAGAACAATATGAGGAGGGTGATGTTGACAAATACCTACGCACTCATGGTACTTGACTACTAATATTACTCTCCACTACACAAGTAATGAGATGGGTCAAACATACATGTTTAACAAGACCGTAGCAAACTGTCGACTTTTTCCCAGCTTTTCATGATTTTCCATTTGCTGCTTGTTCTGAACGCATTTGTAAAAGTAATGGGCTATGAATTTCTCTGTCATTCTACTTTACTGATTACCGGTGTCAGTATGCAGAAAATTAGTAAACTTTTGAAAACTGTGTCAGATACAAACTATTTGGTTGGTAAGTGATGTCTCACTTATCCTTTGATTGTATCTCGCATCTATTTTTTGCATAAACGGGTGTGGTGTGGGTAGTATGAGATGAGAGAATGCTGGTAATAGGATTGATGATAAATGACTGAGCAAAGAACAAAAACAAACACTCGTGGTGCCCAAAAAATCTTTTCCGTGTTGTTCCAAGAGACAATAAAAGTTGGAAAGTATTTTGAAACTTTTTCTAATTGGTGTCATCAATGCATGCTAAAAGCAAAAAAAAATGTTTCTTTGGTACAGTAAAGAAAAATTCCGGAACTGTAACTAACCAGGGTTCTTTTAATAATGAATGATTAGCTACAATAATATTAATAAAAATCAAGGATCATACTTATTTCCTTGAAATTGACAGTGGCACTAGAGCACTATTAATGGCCGGATAATTTAATTTAAAAAATTTATAGCAATAATATATAGACGGACTATTTAAAAAGCCTACATATAAAGCGGTGGTAACTAGCACTGATATGAAAAACGCGTGGAGATGAAACTGCTCTTGTTGTGCAACTGTTATCTGCTGAATCAAGTTGCGTTATTTCTACTCTATTCTTGCCTCAATGGACAAGTCTAGTCAGTGATCGTATTATCGTGCGCCATAAATGATATTATAGAATGCTACGCCATTAGCGTCATCAATCATCGTCAAGTACATAAATACCTACTTACACAAGCCATGTGCTGCATAAGCATACGGTACTGTTTGGTACATGTGACACCAAAACACATGGAGTGAAAAAAATGTGCTCTCATCTTTCTATTCTTCTTTCCATCATCTTCCTTTTACAAAATCACTCGTTAGTTCTATATTTTCTGTCTGTCTGTCTGTCTGTCCGTGATGTATGACAAAAATGGTTGTATGAGATTGTAGAACACGTTGTTGGGGATTGCATATCGTGACAACGGTCAACGGCAAACGGTACGCCGCCAAACTGTCAGCTCGCTACGAAAAGAACACTAAACTATCATGTACCGCATTAAAATGGGAATTTCATTTACTTCGCCGCTTTTCTATGCGTTAGCTTTTTGCTCAGGTTATATTATTATTCATCATCATCATATCAACCAATGTACAGCATCATAAAAACATACCGTATATTATTCACAATGGTGGCTGCTGTTTCATGGTCAAATTCCAATTACATTTTAACACGGTAGCTAAAAGCACAAGAAAGATGTTAATGCTCATATTTCATGGGCGTGTAGTAAAACTGGTTAGCAGTTTATATTTAAAGTGCAAACCTACCAACTACCATTTTCATGATTGTTGTAATAGATCAACTGTCTTTCGGAGCAAGTACCTAAGTAATGGAGGATACATTTTTTTATTATGGCTTCAATTTGTATGTACAAAACAAAGTCAAGTTCAATGCTGATTTGTATTTGAAGTCTTAAGTTTGCATTCATTTTCGTCAAGCTAAAGCTTCTTATTAACGATCAACGAAAATGAAGGGCAAAGCAAAGCAACGAGGGAGGATACGATACAGCAGCGCATAGAGAGAATTAAATTAATTCTCTTTCAAAATGCGTCTTAGCCTTGTACCCAACGCTGAAACGCCAACTTTACTTGTGATGAATTGAAACTCACTTTCCTACACAGTAACACTTATTGCTCAATCTCTTGTCATCATCATGCGATCCGATCATGGAATTGATATTTTCCACTGTCTTCTTCTCAGCATTGTAGCGAATTTTTCTAGTATCGACTGTCAAAGTGGAAAAGTCAGGGTAGGGCTGTCAGACGTCCTATATTTAATAGGGCAGTCCTATATTTGAGCCCTCAAAATGACAAAATATAGGACCGTCCTTTAAAGGGAGAATACGATACAGCAGCGCATAGAGAGAATTAAATTAATTCTCTTTCAAAATGCGTCATAGCCTTGTACCCAACGCTGAAACGCCAACTTTACTTGTGATGAATTGAAACTCACTCTCCTACACAATAACACCTATTGCTCAATTTCTAGTCATCATCATGCGATCCGATCATGGAATTGATATTTTCCCCTGTCTTCTTCTCAGCATTGTAGCAAATTTTTCTAGTATCGACTGTCAAAGTGGAAAAGTCAGGGTCACAATTGCAAATGCTTTATGAGCCTTTTTAATGCTGTTTTTATTATGCGGTAGCAACACCAACAGAGGATTATTTGTCAATTTAATACCTCATCGCTATTCAATTTAGATTTAATAGAATGTTTAAGCCCGTCGTAATAAATTGCGACGGATGATCAGTTTTTTTACCTACCTACCTACCCACTAAAGCATATAGTTGCGGTTTGGTTGTGTGAATTGTGTGTAAATTGGCAAATAATATGGAATGAATGCAAGTGTTTGGTGAACTAAAAAAATCTCGACATTTAAATCTACTTTGGTGTTTGCGTTTAGTGTAAAAGCTCTTCTTCTTCTACCTCAGCACAACACCATCAGCATAAAGTAGTAAATATAATAACATCAAAAAACAAACTAGAATGAGCTAGCACTCATAAATACACACACCACTCAATGGGAATGTTAATAATAATGATCACCGTGATTCTGTTCTGTCGAGTGTCGCAAATCATGTTATCTTGTATACACATTACATTATGATCATTACGAAATGTCTTCCGTATTACTATTTTTCGCTAATCATCACTCACAACGACAAGTATAAATTTAGCATTCGACAACATGTTCATCATCATAAGCACATATTCCACAACTAGCCAGACAGACAGATTGAGATAATATATGCGAGCCTCTTTATGATGATGTCGTTCTGTTTAAATCAAATCAATACATCCATAAAAAATAATAATAACGTTAACAACACAAAAATAATGTCGTTCTGTTTAAATCAAATCAATACATCCATAAAAAATAATAATAACGTTAATAACACAAAGTGAAATAACAACTTGGAAAACGGCATTCAAATGTTCATCCACGCATTTTTTTAAAACAAGATTGAAAATCGAGAGCAAAGGAATTGAAACTAGCAGTATGTATGCATAGGTATTGGGAAAATGAAAACGATAGGTAGCTCAACAACTACAAACGTGCTCATTAAATTATTCCATTAAATAAACTGAATGAATTAACATCATTCTCATGTCGATAATGTTTAGACCTCTGCTGATTGCACTGGTGGGATATATATTTGCATGATCATGAGGATGATGATAATAGGAAAATATATTCACTCTAGACATTGGTAATATATAAATTGGGTTTGACAAGCACCAGACGGAATGAATGTGTTATACCAACATTTTTTAAAATGCTTTGTACACATTACGTCTGCGTCTGTGGCAATTTCTCCTGTTTATTTTTTGCATGTGGTCTGGTATGGTATTATATGCTGTCAAGGTGAATAGAAAAAAGATCGCCAAAGCAATGCTTCAATCTGACATTTTATTTTATGATTTGACAACTGATATGCTCACTGATGTAATCGCAGACGAGGTTAGCACTTGACCGGCATAACAGCAGGAAACGTACCTACCTACCCACACATGTTTACATTTTACTATAGGTATAACCTATATACATAATAGTTCACTGCTATAGAATTTTGTGATCTTAAAATGTTATTATTAAAAAAATACCTTTTTCTCTCTTTCGTAGCTATCTGTAAAGTACATCTCTAGCGCAAGTTACTCAGCTTGTGACCATCAGTATTCACTTACACTTGTCGGTTATAGTCAGTCACTCTGATAGAGACGGTAGCCGTTTTTTGGACCTACCATAACTTTTTCGCATTCGATTTGATTATAAAAAAACAGTATGTTTCAAACCTAGACATCTATGTATACTACATGTTCAATGATTTTCACAGAACATCCTGGGGAGAAATAAATATTACAACTTCCCACACTCTCTACGTGTAGGTATGCTTATTTTTTGAAGCTTTTACGCATACTGATGGAGAGGTGTATGTGGGGAAGAATTTAAGGAGACGAAATGTAACGGCATCCATCATCAGCCCATGTCTTGCTTTGGTAGCGAAAAAAGAGAATTACATTAACTAGCTAATTCCATTTGAAGGCCTTTTCTGCTGTTAATGCCTGCATTTTGTTTTCAACAAAAGGTGTATATACAAGGCCAAACACATCTAACCAGAACAGCAGCAGTAGCATTGACGGAATTTATAGTAGTTTCTCTAGTAACGTCACTATTTATGGAACAAGAAACAGCAGACAACAGCAGAACCACCACCAGACAGGAGTTTTGCCTGCCTGCAAAAAAGTTTTGGAGCGGCAGTGTACCACAACTTGCTTGCACACACGCACACATACACAAAAGAAAAGCACTAGTACAACTTTTCCGAGTTTGTTTGGTAGAAAAAGACTATTAAAAATTCGGCAGAGACGGGGAGCCGGTAGTGGCGAAACTATGTATGTGGCAGGCAGACTGCTAGCTCGAGAGCAAGCTCTGCAAGGAAGCAAGCAAGAGGAACGCAAAAAAATCTATATAGAACATTCATGCGACCATTTGCCATTTTGCATTCTCTCTCGCCATAAAAAAACCGGCAACGTCCGTGTTTCTACTCGTATCTATCGCGAGGAAAATTCTTGAGCGAGACTTTTATAGATGATTGTGTTCAGTCTGCCGTGTACCCATATAGCCACGATGATGATGATAATGATAATAAAAATAATGATATTATAGCATGCAAAGTAATAGTACTACTATAGAAGCAGTAGCGCCGCTTTTTGTTAGCAGCACTAGTATAGGATTATGGTAGACGATAAGAGGTTCTCTATCTTTCTTGCTTTGCTCGGATTACTTTTGCACAACTGAAAATAGCAAGACGGCCCAAGAATAACATATGAATCTCTAGTCTGGCTGGTGTTGGTGGTAAAGAAGTAGCAGTAGAAAAAAACTAGGTCAAACCATATCCTTACAAACCCACATCAGTAGTAGTATTTAGAAATAGCAAAACCATATCCTTACAAACCCACATCAGTAGTAGTATTTAGCAATAGCAGCAGCAGCAGCAGACGAATGGCTTCCTTTCTCCACCTAGACGTCATAATATATTTATGTTGGAAAGAAATAGAGTATAAAAGTAGACAAGGAATAGGAATTTTTCCCCTGATTACTGGCACACACTGCTACTTCAATGAGCAGCATGTTTGTAGCAGAGAAAGTTTAAAAAATGCTTGAGAGCCCGTACTCCCTTTTTCTTTTCTTTTTTCTCCTTTTTAAAATAAATGTAATGTGAGAACAGAGTCATGTTTTGGGCGAGCCATCTTTTTTCTTGCTTTTATTCAACTAGTGCTACTTTTTCTTACCAGCTTGTACATTTCATTCAAAAGTTGGATTTTCTAACCAGTAAAGAAGAGCATTGTCTCTCCGTTTGAGTTTTCCAGGATCATGATGATGACGACGACGAAGAAATAGAGTATAAAAGTAGACAAGGAATAGGAATTTTTTCCCCTGATTACTGGCACACACTGCTACTTCAATGAGCAGCTTGTTTGTAGCAGAGAAAGTTAAAAAAAAAATGCTTGAGAGGCCTTACTCCTTTTTTCTTTTCTTTTTTCTCCTTTGTAAAATAAATGTATGTAATGTGAGAACAGAGCCATTTTTTTGGGCGAGCCATCTTTTTTCTTGCTTTTATTCAACTAGTGCTACTTTTTCTTAACAGCTTGTACATTTCATTCAAAAGTTGGATTTTCTAACCATTAAAGAAGAGCATTGTCTCTCCGTTTGAGTTTTCCAGGATCATGATGATGACGACGACGAGAAGGTACTAAAACTGGATGGGTCTCTTTACTTAATACACACTATGCTCTACGACGACCCATCAGCACTAGAAAAAAATAAATTGTGGGAATCTGTTTCCAGAGAGGCAATATATCACACTGCTACCACGTCTGCTCAACCAACCATCGCATTGTCCCTTTTTGCAATCTTCACAAGGCAGTTATATTTCTTACCAGCTTGTACATTTCATTCAAAAGTTGGATTTTCTAACCAGTAAAGAAGAGCATTGTCTCTCCGTTTGAGTTTTCCAGGATCATGATGATGACGACGACGAGAAGGTACTAAAACTGGATGTGTCTCTACTTAATATACACTATGCTCTACGACGACCCATCAGCACTAGAAAAAATAAGTTGTGGGAATCTGTTTCCAGAGAGGCAATATATCACACTGCTACCACGTCTGCTCAACCGACCATCGCATTGTCCCTTTTTGCAATCTTCACAAGGCAGTTATATCGAGCGACTAAAATGACGCATGTCAGTTTCGCTCAATGCTGCTTTTTGTGGACGTTAAAAACGACGCGTCTCTTCATCACAGACAATATCGATAGTGGTAGTAGTAGCAGTAGAAATCTGCGATTGCTGATGTAGATTGATCTGATGATCATGTAATCTCGGAAATATTTCCGGGTGCGTGTTAGCCGACGGTTCCTCTATTTATTTATTATTTTTGCGGAGACTGCCACTACTGGTTTGGCGCTGACAAGGGATAAAAGGGTGAATGTATTGGAGAAAAAGTCAGATAATTGCGGAATTGGAAGAGGATGAGACAACAAAAGAAGAAAAAGTAGTTCATAACTGATCTTGTCTCTAAAAAAAAGTTTCATCGCCATTTTCGGCGAGGAATGAGGTGGAGAAAGATAGGAGAAAAAAGAGTGCCGAGCAGGGAAGGAAAAGTCGGTCGATAGGTACACATACCTACATAGGATTCTCCGTTACGTAATTATATGACATAGCTGATTTGTTAGTGGAAGAGAAGAACAAGGGTTTTATTATGGCATATTCAGGTCTTTGCTACAAAAAAAAGCTGAAAGAGACCGCATTTGAGACAGAAAAAGTTTAAGGAATGCTAAGCAGGGGAAACATTTTGCTTGCATACCACCACCACCACCACCACCACTGCACACATACATATACCCGGCAACATGGCCAATTGAGTGAATGTGTTCCGCCTTGGTAACAAGTTTTGCAGTCCTCAATTCCTACCTATTTCAAAAGTGGGTCAAACCGTAAGCTCGTCGTCGTCGTCAAAGCAGAGAATACATATTTGCAAGCTTTTTGCTGTTACGGATGTTGTAGCAGCAGCAGCACCGCAACCATCATTGACTTTACAGGCTAACGCGTTATTGCTACGATGACTAACATCACCCACCACCACCACCACCACCGTCGCCATATAAAAGGAAGGCATCATCGGTTCGACTGTTGTAATATACAGTATCACTACAGCAAGCAGTCTTTTTGGCTTGGCCACGTCTTACTACTACTAAATAATGCTCTGCTGCTGCAACTGCTACTACTACTATACTTTAGACTAAAAGAACATCGCAACCACCGTAGCACTAAGACGTTTTCACATTGATGATAAGGATAAGGATAGGATAAGAGGAAAAGAGAGAAAATATGTAAGTCGAGTATTATTGCGACCCATTTAATTTCAATGCTTCAGATACTCTCACTACTACTACTATACTTTAGACTAAAAGAACATCACACACAACCACCGTAGCACTATTAAGACGTTTTCACATTGATGATAAGGATAAGGATAGGATAAGAGGAAAAGAGAGAAAATATGTAAGTCGAGTATTATTGCGACCCATTTAATTTCAATGCTTCAGATACTCTCATGAGGTAGATCAGTGATAGAAACACAGCAGCAGGCTGCTTATTTTTTCGTGAATAAATAAATTACAGAAAAAAAGGATTTATGTGCCACGTAACAGACACATCTAATAAAAGTAAATGGGGTCACTGTTAAGTGGTGACCATTTTCTCTGTCAATATTATCGTGGGCAGGAAAACAGGTAAATATTAAGGACTGAATGAATACCAAATTGCAATTACCTATGCTGCTACGACATTGCCGGTTTCGTTGACTATTTTCTACATTTAAATAAAAAGCCGGTCATGAATACATTTATAGAGAGCTAACCATTTCTACTGTTTGTTGGTGAAGCCATTTGATTTCATATAGAGCATCAGAGAACAGTCAAGGTAAAACTGTTTTATGCATGCATGCACCTGAGCATTAAGAAAATCAAAAGTACCCGATAAAATCTCAGAAGCTAATGCAAATATTAATGCATGTTTTATGCTGTGTCTGCAAACCGAAATTAATTTTTGTCTTTATTAATTATAAGTTGGCATTAAGTAAAATTTCGTGGTTTTTAAGATGGACTTTGAACGTTTTCTTAAATACTTGAAATTATTTATAAAATTTAGAGTTTTGCACTCTTTAACTTTATATGTATACATTTACAAAAAGTCGGCCACGGCAGGATCGTAACTCTGAAATACATTTCATTGCTTTCTGCAATGCTGGAGGTAGTGGTGACTTTTAAAGAACCCTGATCCGATTAAATCTCTGTTTGAGTTAACATACTTTAATAACTAGTCTTTGTTATTATTATTGTTATTCATTTTGCTTTTTCTGTACGATAAAAAAAATGTAAGAATTACGGTTTTCAATAGTGCAATTAAATGTTCAAAGTTTTTCTTCATTTAAATTTTTACATATTCTACACACAAACGTATGTCTACTGCCTACCATTCACTTACTCTTTGCTCCACTACCGAAAAAAATCTAAAAAAAAGGTTGACTTTTTGAATAAAATTTACAAGTTGTAAATGATTCGTATCCTACTTCTATTCTTAATTTCCAGCGTCTACTAAACATGCTGAATATATACAGATCTGCGTATACTACCGTTTGGCACTGATTCATGCATGGCATTTTTTTAAACCATGGACTCCCCCGAACAGCAAAACTCCATGCGCAGAGAAACCACGTTTTTCAAAAAGATGCCCCTTTCCCTGCTTGATTCTGTCAACTGTACTCATGATGCTGCTGCCGCGGATGGTGGCTGCTGGTGGTGCTGCTAGATGTACTCTTGTAAAAAATTCAGCGTGTGCTGCTTAAGTTTCTGTAACACCGAGATGCACCCGGGAACTCGCTGGCTGTACCAAGCAGGCGAACGGAGAGAAGAAGAAAAGACTTGTAGCAAAAAAACATGGTTAAAATGGTATGTATTTACCTACACAGCATGTTGCACATAGGGCCAGAAAGAGCGAGAATAAATGCTAGAGTAGGAGGAGAGAGGAGCAATAAACTCGATTGGATATTTTCAGGGTTTCATGTACTTCACAAAAGATGACTGTACAAGGAAAACTGGATGACACGTGCACGTGGAGCTTCTTCCTTCCTTGCAACTAAATTTTACTGAAAAAAAATCCAAAGCACGAGAGAGAAGATCTCTTACTCTCTCTCTCACTCTCTCATCTCGCCCAGTATTTTTCCTCTCATTATCATTCTGAATCAGAATTTCTGATTATTATTACTCCTACTGCTACTACCATACTTATATAAATCTTGATTCAATTCAAGTTGAGGAAATGCGCCAGTTTAAATACTTTTACAAAAATGCCTCGTTATAATAATAATGGCTGGAAAATAAATGTGTACAAAAGTAAGATGAAGGGAAACAGCAACAATAAGATAACACGCTTTTAACATCTACTCCAGTCCACATTATCATACGTTCAAATCAAGCCATTCATGTCTGTTGTCAAGGCTGTATGAACGCTGTACTTTGTTGTTACTGGATTTTATTATTATTATTATTATTATTATTATTATTAGCCTTAGTAGTAGTAGCAGCAGTAGCATTGAAGAAAGGGGGAAGCATTGAGGCAGACTAAATGCTTGCCGTCATTTTCTCTAGATGCAAGCTAGCGTGTATAGAGTTTAATGTCATTATTACCTATATTCTGCCTTCTTACCTCCACCGTTGTCGTGGTGGAAGTCATTGACCGAACAAGTAGAGAATGTTTTTGAAAATCTAGCAGTAAAGGTTGATTTCAGAGAAGAAACTGTTTGATTAGTAGGAAGCCTGTTTGTACGCGTGTATATAGTGCAGTCGGTACATGTTAGGAAAAGTTTTCTCTGATTCTGATATATTATTATAAGAAATGAATTGAGCATGATGATATCTAACTGAATTTTTGTGAACGGATCAAGACATGAGATATCTTCCAAGTAAGCATGGATGCAGATAAACATTCAACTAGCTTAACAAGATAGGCGACACGATGATTTGACAGTCCGTGAAATCTGATTCCCAGGCCAACACTGTGGGTTATGTTGGGAGCAAGCAAAATTAATCTGTCTGGCGACATGATTACTTAAAGATAAAACTTAATGCTCATTGATAAAATAAATTGCAGGAAATGGTAATTAGGAATTATATTTCAACAAATATCTTAACTGTATTACAATGCCAACTATCCAGAACTACTAATATGCTCGTAAAGACAATAATGATTTATATTTCGTGAGATTTTAATGCGCAGCTGTCTTTTCCAATTCTTCAAAAAATATTTAAAGTTGAAAGTAGAAACACTTATTCAAGTTTGAAAAAAGTCAATACTTTTTTTTCCCCGTTATTTAATGCCAAAGTTTCCAGACCTTTCTCCTCTCATTTTTCTGCGAAAAGCTACCAGTCTGTTTATTCTCAACCACGCACACTATAATTATTTTTAGCAGTGTGCACATATGTACGTCACGTCAGTCGGCAATCTAAACGCCCTTCCAGTTTTTGCAATAAAATGCATAAATTTTTAAATGCACAAGCAATCAAATGTTTCTCTCTGAAATACATGGACTAGTAGAGGAGGAAATGCAGCAGCTCAAGTTGGCTCTTTCCCATTGCTCGCGTTGTTTCCACGTCAGTTTCCACAACGCGATCCAGACAAGTTGTGCATGTATCTGCTATAAAAATCCAACATGTAACAAACAACATGTATTTATCTTATAGAAATAGATGCCTACATATGTGCATGCAGTAGTAGACTTTTGTATAGCCTACTTTAATACAAAAACCATAAAAGAGGCATACATGCTTTCCTTTTCCTCTTTCCAGCTATTTTCAGGAGACGAAGGAAAATGTTACAATAACCCAGGCAAAAAAAGCCGACGAGACGGAGAGAGGAAGAAGCACCAGAAGAGAACAAGGGAGAGAGAAACAGCCATAATAACTGGCGGTTCCAGAAAAGCGATGTGATGTGTCTCACATTCCCTGGTAATTCCAAACTTGTATTTTCAACAGTCAGTCAGCCAGCCAGCCAGCCAGCCCAAGCAGCCCTTGATTATTCCCAGTATTTTGGAGAAGCATGGAAAAGCGTCTTTATATGTATGCTTCATATGGAAGGAGTGAGAGAGAATGGAAAAAAAGAGGAACGCCACTTGGAAAGCAGTGTCAATGACCCTGAGCTCCCTATCATTCTCTCTCCCCTTTTTCTTCTACTACTTTTTCGTCTTCAGCTCTATATCTTCTGCTGTTGCTGCTGCTGCTGTTTGTTGAGCCAGCCGACGAGACAGACAGAATTGAGACACGCGAACCTAAAGAACATTTGCCTTTGGTAGAACGAGAACTCGATATAGCTTCCAAATAAATTACGATGCGGTGCTCTAACCAATGCCACCACCACCGTCACTACTACAGAGCATACAGACATCACGGTACGTATTTTTACGGCAAAGACCATGCTGCAGTAGCAGCAGCAGAGTAGTGGGAACAAGAGTATAAAAAAGGGAGCATGGAGCATGTAAAAACTTTGAATTGGAGAGGAATTAAGAGGGAAAAAGGTTGCCGGTTTGGCTTGCAAGTACACAGAGGGATATAATATGAGTATTGACCATGAGCCTTGCATCTTGCATCACATAACATAGAAACATGTACAGTTTTTCTTCTCTGCTGTTCAGTAGCTAAGCGGAGCAAGAGAACACATTTTATTCTCAAAACTTCCATATCATATCATCGTCATCATCACTCTGTTGTATTCCTATTCCTATTATTATTATTACTTGAGGTTTTTTCTTGAGTTCGTTTGTCCTAATGTTTGCTGCTGCTGGAGGAAGAGTTGGATTTTTTTGGATTATTTTATCCACAACAGCAGCAAGCAGTGTACCTATTATTATCTATATCTCTCCCTATCTGCGATTTTGTTGCTGTGCTGCTATACATACATACAATACGGCATGGAATACTTTTGCATTATTACTCGCTGCTTCCTTTACATTACAAATGGATTGAGTCAGAAGGCAGAAGGGCATATCAAAAAATAATAACCGTGCACTCACTTCTAAAAAGTCGGTTTTTATTATTATTATTACCATACATGTATGTATACATTAGAGCATGCTGTGGTATCAGTATGACTGGACTTGTACAATGAACGTCTATGACTCTCTCTCTCACTTTACGTCATCCTTTTTCCTGACTTTTCTACTAATACCTAAGCATTTTGTCATGTGTGTTGAGTGTGTGATGATGGCATGTAAATTGTGTGTACAATTCTTTAGTATTTTTGCCATCTCTTTTAATAATGTGGATGATGATGTTAGATAAAGCAATGACTCCGTCGTCGTCGTCGTCGTAATCATCGCCATAATACCATTAGAGCTTTTCATAATATTTTCCAGTTTCTTCTCCAGTGGTGGTGGTGGCGGCGGCATGGTGGGCTCAATTATATATTATTGCGAACTTTTTTTTATAATGATGATATGTAATACCTCGAAATGTCAAAATGTGAAACAGGATGTGTGTTTTCACAAAACAATTCTGAGAAGGGAAAAACTCAAAGTTTTTCTAAAAACCGAGTTTAACATCTACTGTAAAGAGAAAAAAACGAAATATTTTTTCTTGATTACGAAAACGTCTTTTCTCTTCTCTTGTTACAACTTACTCTCTCTTTCTAAATGGCAATTAATTTTGGCATAATATTATGTTATAATATTATTATGCTCGCCCAATATCAGCAGTATTATGAGGAAATGACCTGCCAACCTGACAACTGACAGAATTAAATAATTCCTGGGATTGAGAAGTCATCATCATCACAATTCGTGAAAGCAAATACAGTTTATTATGCAGCTGTGTTAAGTCATCGTAACGATACTCATCAAATGTCCAGTTCAGGTAATACAGCAGAAAACGACTGGACGGATGTGCGAGTAAGTGGAAGAAAAAAGCATGCAAAAATTTTGCCAAATGCACATGACAGACTCCATTACATTATTATAATGTGCAGTGTTCAACAACCTCTTTGAGTGAAAATTGGCGGATTTCAAGTAAGGTTGAACTTTGTTTGTTGCCGGTCGTAAAAATGCTGCATAGTTGGTTTTTATAAGCGCATCCACCACATATATGCCTACATTGGAGAGGGGTTGATAAACGTGATTTTTTGATGAATCATGCGTAAGAATATAACGAACAGAATAAAAAGATGCCAACGGTATAAAACATAATCTCACACGGCCAGTTTCTACGCTGCTGCTCTTGTACTCCTCCGAAGAAGCAGTTTTGTGGTCAATGCTTTCTTGTGCTAATCATGCTGGTGGTGCTAGTGAAAACCATGGTGTAACAATGGATGATGGTGGTTCCTGAGAAAACTCATTGAACCTTTGGATTAGTTTACAACAGCAAATTATTATTATCATCATCCACCACTACCACCCTCCATCCACTACTCAACTGGTGGTGGTGGTGTTGGTGGACCAATAATGTTGGGATGGTAACAGCTATAAAGAAATCCAAGCATGACCAGATTTCTGGCACTGGCTGACGATGATGATACTTCTCTGCTGCTGCTACTACTACTGCTGCTGCTTAATAGCAGAAACAAACGGCAATCTTCTTCGCCTCTCAACAGCAGAGTAAAGTAACTTTTTTTGCAGTTTTGGGTTCCTGTGTGTCCATGAAATGAACGGCCATGAACCGATGACGACGACGATGCTAATGCTCTTGATTGTACAAGTGCCTACAGCTGTATTCTATTGTGCTGGCTGCCTACCTGGCCGCTACTGCTGGTCAACGCAACAACGTAGGAGCTCAAAAATGTGTATAAAACATAAATTATATAGCAGTTTTAATAGTAGTATCCAAGCCCCTCCGATTCAATCATACATACATAATATCTGCCTACCTATGTACAAACATGGAGCCTCTCTTCTCTTTCGCATTTTTTAGCAAGTTGAGTCAGATTGCTGGCTGGTGAGGTTAATCACAATGTACGTATTATGTACATTGTGAACCAGTCCAGTTGTTGTAAGCTGCAGGAACTATAATAATTGTGCTCATACATATTATACAGCTAGAACAACGTACATGGAATATCTAGGCGGTTCGTTATACGTAATGTGCTCGCTACACGGTCTTTCCCCTTCTGACTAAAAACAACTGACTATAGGTATGCGTTTTTTTTTATCTAGCATGATACAACAACAGCAGCAGTGAGCGTATGTATTTATCTATGATGTATTATGTTATACGTAGAATTATGTGAAAACAATGACATGCGATGAACTCTCTTTTTTCAGCATGCAAACATCTCTCTCTCTCTTTCTCGTTGTAACAACCAGCCAGAACGGAGGAGCAACGAAGAATAATGATTGTATGGACATAATCTTGTTGCATCAACTTAAAGAAACTGCTTAATATAACATCTTTTATATTAAGCTTGAGGCATGTGAGCTTGCTCTAAGAAAAAAAGAAGAAGAGAGAAAAAATCATAATAATTTGGATATATGTACATTCATTTGTGCTGGTGTAATTTGATTCGAAAACGTTGTTGTGGATGGACATAAACGAACTAGTGGGTTACTTCAGTGTAACCACCTTTTGGGGTTGAAAATAAAATTATTTGCTAGTAGAATAGGTAAATAACATGAGCAACAGCAGCAGCAATTGTAACAATGACGGAGGATGTATGTGGTCTGGGTGTAGCATGAGCGGAGGATGATGATGGTGATGATGAGGAGACTGACGATATGAACTGAAGCGTTTGATCCTCAATTAAAAACTATGGCTCTCCTCTATGGCTAATGATGACTGCTACATGTACATGGTTGACCAACTCGATTTTCTTTTTTTCTATTTTTTCATTTAAATGTTTAACAAGTTGGTTGTTTAATTAATAATTAGTGTTTCCCACAGCCCTCTTATGAATGAATGAGTTAGATTATCGGAATTGATGGATGGATGCCAATGCCATTTAATTAAGCATAGTAAATACCATAAATGGTGAAACGGAAATTTATTACGGCGACATTGTCCTTGAGAAAAAAATCCCAATAATGTATGAAAAAGTAGCCACGATTTTTTTTTCCTCGGCACCAATACGCTTTTTAAAATTAAAAAATCGTTTCAAACTAAATTTACTACCCAATAAATTCAAATTTTATTTTTTGAATTAAGTCACTTTCAATTTTCAATCGTTATCAAATATAGTTCCAATTACTTTTTATTTTTCTGCTGTAACAGCTGGTGGAAAACAAAATGATCCCGTTTAAATTTACTTGCCGACACAAATGTATATGTAGTTTGCAAATAAAATGATGATAATATGTATAACAACAATGGTAAAAAGTAGATGATGATAGCGATAATAATTTTTTCCTACATTTCATGTGCAAAAAAAGTAAAGTGCAAGTACCGAAACAATAATGGATGTGGGCATATATAAAAGTATATATGTTCGAATATGTATACATATTATATATATATATGCGCGTATTAGCAAAGTTTTGCTTGGTCTGCCAAGGGAAATGGACTCCTACCACACCCATTAATTCATTATTATTATAAGTTACTAGGCATTGCAACTTGATGGGTAAAAGTTTGCAATTTTGCAAATGCGTTTTTCTATGTACTGCACCAAATATGCTGTAAATAAATATGTGTGCAGAAAACATGTATAAATGCAGCAGTTTCTTAGGTGGATTTTTTTGCAAACCACAGGACTTTTGCACATTTATTTCTAGTACTGAGTTATCTTTTTTGTACAGCAAATGAAAGAACGGACATTAAAAGTTGATCTTACTTACTGCTGATTAGTGCTGATATCTTCTCTTAGAATGAAAGTCTTTTTCAACAAGTATGTAAGTGCCTAATTAATAGGCAGTTGCTGCACGTACGTTTGTGCGTAGTATTTATTTATAACTCATTGATTTTTATAATCATATCATTATTACAATCAGCTTCACTAGTATAATCATCCTGTTATATGCATTTCTACATAAGACTTTCAACGTGTAAGCATATAATACCTATATTTTTTATTCATTTCATTCCTATTTAAAAGCAACACTTTAGTTCAGAAAATGGCTTCTGTCAGCAGTGTAAAACATGTAATATAATACCTACATATTCATTAATTCATTCATTCATGTCTACCTACTTTTACTTGTAAGGAGCATGCAAAGCTGTTGAAGAAAACAGTAAAGTAAGCGACATAGGCAGGAGGACGCATGCTATTAATTATGTGCGCATCGCGTTACATTACCAGTATTTTGTTTACGATCTTGCAAAAAAAACTTGTTGCAAAAAACAAAATCGTCAGTGATGATTGCTTGAATACATTTCAATTTCGAGTGGTGGTGGTGGTAGTGGAATAGCAGTAGTATTTAATAACAAAAGAAAGGCACTGATTAAAATGTTGCTTGCAAATTTAAATAACATGCAATGATTAATTTTTTTCACATGATACAAAATATATTTAATGGACGTTATTGATTTTTCTACAACTGCTGCTACTACTGCTTCTATATTAAATACTATACCGTGTTCGTGATTGGTTTGCTGATAGGTGAGATAGATTAGATCCATCTTATACTTTTAATTCATATAGTGTATGTATAGTAATCGTTTAATCAATACAACTGAAAAATGTGAATCGTAGATATTATATGATACCGTGAAGTTTGCCTATTCAACATACAAATCTAAACGTATTTATTTACTTACTTTCGCAAGTAAACACAACAAGTTTTGTCAATCAGCCGAATTCGAAAGTAAAAATATAACTGGTGGTGGTCGAAATTAGCCGCATTAAAATTGATAATAAAGACGTTTATTGAGCTGCTTGCATGTTTGATTTTTAAATGAAGTTTCTACTTATCATCTTGAATTATTGTCATCATAATATTATGAGGTTTGACTGATGTTGAGCAATAATCCCCTACATTTTTCTGGCTATTAAAATGATCAAGTAAAAATTACGAAATGTTGTTTACCACGCCGATTTGTCTGAATATCTTTCTAAACCGGCAGAAACCGGCAGTTGACCAATTTAGTGACAAATCATGATATCAATAGAATTATCTATTACTGCTTAATTTATAATTAATAAGATCATATATACGCTTATTAATTTTTCAATGCAATGTTACTGCGCCATTGCGATTTGTGATGCAATCTGCCATCAGGATCTTTACAAGTTAGCAAAAAAGTGAGCTTGAGACGGCATTGAAAAAAATGAATGAGTATATTTTTATTATTCTTATCTCACTCATTCATTACCTATAGCCTATACCTATTTATAGGTACATACTTTCGCAAAAAATTAAAAGAAAAAAAACATTTGAAAGTGATGTCGATTTTGCACTTTGCACACGACGACACACTTAATAATAAAGGTCTGTTTATATAACAGCAAAAGTATTTTGTTGAGGAGCGAAAGGTGTTTAAAAACAGCGCATGCAATAACGGAACATTATTACATATGTGTAACCCGTGCAAGGATTCGCACAATCGCAAGTGCACGGCTACAGTCGTCGTGTCGCTATACTCAACGCAGCAGCAACGGCATTTTATTATATAGTCAAAGTAAAAATTGTATGACGCTCATAATATATTTTTTTCACTGTGTATTATTGTGCACCAGTAAAATAACAGTCTCTCAACTTTTAATAGGAAATGGTGCTACACGCCGCGTTGCTGTTGTTGTTATACAGGAACGTGATCGTGTGAGCATAGCAAAACGTAATACGCTGTTATTGTAATAATGATGATAATGATAACAGTAACACTTATAAAAATTTAGCTCCCATCATCATCATCATCTTGAGATTGCAGCTGAGTATTTAGGTTTGTAGGTCACATCTCTACATGTCCATACCCAAATCACTGTCTGACTGCTGCTTGCTGACTACAATGACTATATGGTATAACGTACAAACAGCAACATCATCATCGCAATTCNCCAAATCACTGTCTGACTGCTGCTTGCTGACTACAATGACTATATGGTATAACGTACAAACAGCAACATCATCATCGCAATTCGCAGGCATACTAATAACGCTGCCGCCTGCTCTTGCTACTCCTTTTTTGCATGGCGTATTCAAATGGGAAAATAACTTTGCAATATATATGGCAATGACAATGCTAACAGCATAAATAAATAGAAAAAAGTAATGGCATGGCAGACAATGTTTGTAGATGATGATGGTGGTTTGCTTACTACTTGCTACATAATACTTTCTATTGCGCCGCATCATCGTCGTCAAAATATAGGTGGACACAATTAGCATCATCATCATCATCACTGTTATTTATCGTCATCCCCATAACAACGCATTATTACGTATGTCATGTCATAAGAAATTTGTGTGTGCCTATGAAAAGAGCAAAAGTATAATCTCTCTTTTCTTTCCTAACAACCACTCGCTGTTACACTTTGAATTTGATCTTCAGCCACAGCTACTACAACAACATAGTGAACAGATTTTTTTCTACTATCACTCGCTCATTCATTCATTCTTTAAAAGTTTTACTGGATGGCAGGGTAACAATCTACCTACAGTAGTATTATTCTTTTTACTTATTATACTTCTTCCTTTAAAAAAGGCACCAAAATAGTAAGTACTACACAACGTTTTTCCTCTTTTTCACAGTACTTGATGTACTAACAGCCTATAGTAAATGGCATTGTTACAGAAGTAAAGAGAGTGATGATGTGATAGCCATTCATTCATTCTGGTATGATGTGATTATTGGGAATGCATTGTGCAAAGTAAAAATATATATTTACACAAGCTGTACTATACATGCTCAAATGCAATGCTTAAAAATACTATGCCAAACAAATGTTGGAAAACCCAGAACAGAAATAGACGTTTCTTTTAATGCTGCTGCTACTGCCCTTTAAAAACTATCTATAAATAAATAATTTCATGTACATGATATAAATTAATGCGTATCCTCATATTATAAGCCGTGATGATATGAATGTCTTCTTGAGCAAGAAAAACTGCAAAAGTTCCATTTGCAGCGGTGACGATCAAGTCTTTATTTAGCAAAAATTACCCATCATGCATATGCAATGTTGTGTTTGGAATTCCATTTTCCATTTCACCATCCTCGTCATCGTCATAAAGCACACTTGTGAGTACTCAGGGCTGCACTTTTTGCTGCTGCGTGACTGACGTTACATTTGCTGTGTGTATGCATAAATGTTACATGTATTGGATATGATGATGATCATCATGATCAACATCATCGTCAACAGTTAATAATGTTGTAAAGAATTCAACTGTCCTTGGATATGGATGCGTATATATGAAATGGCAGTTAAACATGCATGCAAGGTAGTAGTGGTAGTACCGTTTGGTTTAATTGTTTTTTCCACTAACTTTTCTGTCCACTCCTCGCACACCTGTGCTTTGCAACACCTTTCGCTGAACATATGCTTTCCTAGTTTATATTACTTGGAAATATTTTCACGGCTGCTTCATGGCTGCTGTAGTTCCCTTGAGAGGATTGTGCAAACATGTAACGTCTTTTGTACAACTCTAAACTCCAGTTGTCTTTAAACTGTGTTCATACAAAAATAACCTCGGTTAATACTGTCCAACTGTCTCTGAAGCAACATGGTTTTATGGCTAAACCCTAAGCCTACTCTGGTAAATCCGATGAGCTGGATATAGTAAACACTTTCATTTATGCTTGGCGATGGAATTGCATACTCGTGAAGCTTAAAAATATGCACTTGCAAATTGTAACTTGAGCAAAATAATGACTCCAGTTTACCGGTTTTTGGCATCAGTGTTCAAAATGCATGCTATGTATTTAATTGCAAAATGCTAGTGTTTTACTTACACAAATCAGGATGATTGTTCCACAATTCTCTTCCTTTAGCTTGTGCACGTCCTGGAGAAAACAGTTTTTATTTCGAACAACTATAAGTCAAAATGTTTTGTTTTAACAATTATATTTCTACCAACTGCAAAAACAATCACCGTCAACAAACTATAAATGTTTATAGTCACAGGGAGAAAATCAGGGATTTTACTACAACACTATGTTGATAAGCGCTGATTTCTACACACTTTTCTCTTTTAATTTTTGTCTATCCGTCACAACTTTTCCTGTTACACAATCCAACGCTTGGTTTTAAAGCACACAACAATAGCTGTAAGTCTACAAGTTAGAACTAGGTCAAGTGTCAAGATTTCACAAAAAGATGCAAAAAAAAACTTCTTTTCCTCTTTGCGTCTCTCTTTCTAAAGCTCGGAGCTCTCTCACAGTGAACGTATCAATGCTCTCCCGAAGAGTGAGTCGCTCTTCTTCAGCGGCACCAAGACAGAATTCACTCACTCACTTCCTTTCTCGCTCCCAACAATTTTAGCTTCTATTGCATGGCATACAACCACATGAAACATACCATTCCGTGCTTACTTTCAACAACCACCAGCATACAAAACGCCAACAAGAGGAGAAGCATAGGATATGAATACATGAAGCAAAATAAAACATTACATACACAAGTTGGCTCTGTCTAGTCTTCTGAATGGAATGACGGTCTCCTCCATCTCCGTGTACGTACAAATTTTATATCAGAGCCTTTGCTCGTGTTTGTTGCTGCAAAGCTAAATAAAAAGTACGAGAACATAAAGGCATCATCTACATCCATGTACTGAAAAAAGCATGCTCAAACATTGTTGTA
Organism: Homidia socia; assembly: GCA_036850745.1. Lineage (NCBI taxonomy): Eukaryota > Metazoa > Arthropoda > Collembola > Entomobryomorpha > Entomobryidae > Homidia > Homidia socia. The sequence goes on from JAANSP010000232.1 coordinate 21,468, forward strand.
TGTCGAATAATACTACGTGAAAGATATTGGGCATCCCCTGAGAAATATTGCGTTGATCATGTAGTCGTCGGTCTGCTGCATAGGTATATGAAGTTTTTTTGAGAAGAATAGCGGTAGTAGGTACCATTTTATTAACTATGTAGGTATTTTCAGTAATATGAATCTCTCGTTGTCGTCAGTAAAATAATACATCATAGTAGTGATAATAATCCTGGCACACATGCATGTATTTTTTTTTACTTTTTGAAACTTGCATTATGATGCATAATATGTGTGAGCATATGTGATGTACACTGAAAAGCCACTAATGAAACCATGTTTTGAAGACTATCAAAGATTACTTGTACTACTGAGAACGTTTCATTTCTTGTAGCTTGTCATTTTGATTATAAAGAGTTGAGGGTACGTTCAAGTGAGAAAATCTTTTCAGCAGCAGCATCTCACTAGTTGACTGCAATAATATATTATATTAAGAGGTGATAAGCGCGATTTGTGTGGAAAGGAATATTCGAAAGTTATTTTAAACAATAAAAATATGTACTTATGTATGTATGCTTTGCAGTAGTTAAAAATAAACTCCACCCTTAAGGGATCCCTCTGTGATGTTCTTCCCTTAACAATTGCGCTAAAGCCAGTGTCATTATATGTGCCGTGTATTTATGTACATTATTTTGCATTTGACAAGAGTACAAGTAAAAACTTTCTTCACTTGCGTTTGTCCGTTTGTCTGTATGTCCAAGTAAAAAATTACTGAAAAAGACTATATAGCTGTAAATTGGACTGCCTTAAAATTACGAGCAATGAAAGCCGATTCAATTAAAATTCCCTTATTTTAAAATTAATCACGTCTATACAGCGTCAATTATTTCTAGTATTTTTAAGCAAAGATGGAAACGTTTATTTGTTTTCAGTATTAATAGGATATTGTTAAAAGTCGGTATTTCCTAAAGCATTCGTAATGTTGAATTTCGTACTTTTCAAACAAGTAAGAATTGCTTCTTTCTCTACCGGAATATTTGCATGTTTCATAAAGTTAGTGCATTGCATGCAAATATGAAGCATATTAGGCATTCTGAAGATGAGTATATACATATGATTTTATGATTCACCACACATATTGCTGTATACTGCATAAATAAGCATTAAAGTAAAAATTTACCAAGTTTAAAATTAAAACTGTATTTAAAAGAAATGCTTTCGCCACCACATTAAATCTGCTTGTCAACTTAGTTATGATTGTTACCTACATGAATGAAACCCTGTACTTGGTCGGCGTGCGTTGCCTGAATACCTATTTATAAGAAGCGGCAGCATGGCATAGACAGACATGGATGGATCCCTTCCTTGGCCAATGCCACAGTACAAATAAGTCCTATATACTATTTTACTGAAAAGTCAAACGGCACAAAAATTGAGAAACGTAGCAGATATAGCTAGAAACTGATCAAGTGTTGAGGATATGATGATTTACTCTTCCAAACTAAATGTAACATGTTTTCTCAACGTACTTTGTAGTTACGGAAGCAGAAATTACATAAAGCGATTGTGATATGGTTGCAGAAATGATCATAAAAGTCAACTTTTCATTTCCCAACATAAGATACGTACATTGACAAATTGCTATACATTCATCAATTAGCATGATAATATCACAAACCAGTGTATTTTTGAACACATCATAGCACATTATTGCATTATGACCCAACTGACTGGCCCAAGGAGTCTGCTCCAGCTTCCAGTTAACGCCATACACTGTTATGCTTGAATTTGCATGCATGTGCATTCTATTCTAACAAATAATCTTTAAAAACTAAATTCTGAAACCCTCTCTTTTTTAATATTCTAAAAGGTTCGTGGTCAACGGACAAAAAGGTCAAAGCAAAGTTATTTTACCTTTGTGAAAAGAAGAAGCAAACAATTCACAATTTTAACTTGGATACTTGTGTGTGTATATGTTTTCGTCAGCTCTCAAATAGTTTAAATTACTTAAGAAAGATGAAGCATTACATTATGGGAGCCTGGCTCTGGCTGAAATTTAAGGTCCCCATACATAGATAGGTATCATCATTTAACTATTGAGCAATGCAATAGAATGATTTGTTGGTGAATGTGAAGAAATACTCCGGCAAGGAAGTGGATGGAAAAAATGTTGTTCAGGATAGATACAAGTTTTGAGATGACGCTACGAGGTGAGGACGGACCCAATAACCCCGAGAACTGGGGAAAACTGATACATAATGAGTTTGAGTAGGTATATGCAAGCCTTACATTTTTGTTAGGTATATATACCTTAACACCTTATATAGTTTTACTGACTATATAGTTTCTATATAAACATACATCGTTATAGGTTTACAACAATTAAAGGTTTTATTCTGCCAATTGAACGAAAGGACAAAACCTATTTTCGTCGGCCAGTTTCAAACAATTAAAGATAATTAAAAAAAGATAATCATAATAGTTTTAAAAGTTATACATGAGCTTTCAACCACAAATTTTAGTATACTCTTGTATTTTAGCAGAGAGTAAATGGAGAAATGGACTCCAAAAATTTTCACAGCTCAGGCTTACAGGAATGATGAAAAACACGCAGAGAATAGAATTGTTCATGTTGTGTGTGAAATGAATATATGAACACAATGTTAAATGTCAATGCCAACAATATTGTGTAATGACAATGATTACGGAATATCGATAGATATGCATTTTCTTACATTCCTTGCAAGAGGATGGATTTTTGTGTCCCCAGAAAATTTGATCAAAGTGAGAAGATCATGACAATGGCCTTTAGGCCATCCCAATGAACACAAGAAAAAATGTAACCGAAACTTTTTCTAGCCCCAGTTCACTTCTAAGTGGATTCAAATCATAAAACGAATGTTTAAAATTTTACATTAGGATGAATACTACGTAAATGTATGATGTGCGTAAATGAGCAAATATGGTATGCAAAATGCATAGTAAATGTGGTAGAGAACATCACCAATCACCACTGGTCAGTTGTAAAATCAATTTTAAATCAACTGTTAAAAAGTTAAATACATTATATATATAATACACAGATGATGACATTCACATACAAGTTTGAACAAAACAAAACTAGAAAGTACAGTTTTATCTATTTTTTGATACACATTTAAAATTGCTATGTTACGATACTGCAGATATATAATGAGATCTTTTTCATCCAATCCAGTAGACAAAGAATACTTACACGAATAGTACAACATCGATTATAATAATTGGCGTACAAGGATCAAAATAACTGACTTATACACAACGTAAAAATAAAAGTTTGGTTTACCGATTCCATTAAAGTACATGTTAATTTACATCGAAACAGCAGAACTTGCAAAAAATATTTAGTAATTAAAATATTTAATTAGTACAAACTAGTTTTCTTCATTATGCGGAAGAATTCATCTTGATTGACAGCACCGTCTCCATCCGAATCAGCTTCTGTAATCATTTCCTTTAAAACAAGTATAAAATTAATAACTGTTGTTTATGATCATTTAGGGTTTAAAAAATGCTAAAACACGTTGAAGCGCAAAGTTACCAAAATTTCTTCGTCATTTAATTCCTCTCCGAGTTCAGTAGCAATTTGTTTTAAATTTTGGAATGTGATTAGCCCAGTATGATCTTTGTCAAACAGATTGAAAGCCTTCTGAATTTCATCCTTACTGTCCTTTTCAGCTAGTTTCATTTCGATGACAGATAAAAAGTCCATGAAGTTTAAGTGTCCTAAACGTTAATAATGTTGAATTAAAAATTGTTCATTTCAGTAAATCATATCACAATACTACTGTGGTCATCCAATGCCGAAAATGCAAACAAGTAATCAGTAAATATTTCAAACCTGTGTTGTTTTTGTCCACCTTTTCTAATATCTTCTTAATATCGTTTTTACGAGGTTCAAATCCAAGTGCACGAAGTGCAACCTAAATTCATTATGATCAATGATCATAAAACTCATTTCACTCATTTCATTCAACTTCATTTTAAAACTTGCCAATACTGACTTGTGAGTGATTACTACATACCTTCAAGTCTGACGAAGGAATCGACCCGTTTCCATTGCGATCAAAGTTTCGAAATGTATCCACGACATCTTTCTTTTGTTTCGCTGTCAAGTCAGTTTTACTTTTCAGCACAGCCTCCATCATTTCCT
>JAANSP010000233.1:0-25624 GCA_036850745.1 Homidia socia
TTTTCTCTTTCCCCATTTTCATGCTTCTTCTCTGAAAACAAGTACTTTAGTTCAAGTCCAACTTCTTGGATCATATTTTTATCTGTTGGAAAAGAGCTAAAGAGAGAGAGAGAAAGAGAGTAGCGTTTTCTTTTTGGGAATCACCACATCATGTAATACCAACTTTTTTTAATCGAAAAAGCCACTGGAAAATAGACTTTGGCTCCTCATGCTATCATTATTATTAAGGATTTTTTCTTGCTCAGCCACCAAAGCAATTCAAAGTCTTCATTGTACCATTTTTTTACTTTTGTGCTCCTTCCCTATATTTTGAATTGACTGGTTGTTTCCATTAAACGTGATATTGCAACTGCAGTGCTGTCTACATAAATAAATAAAGAAAAAATACTTTCTCTTTATTTTTTATGACGGAGAAAACACTACATATTTTTATTTGACTCGTTTCTTACGAATATAGTATATTATTATTTATTTGCTCTTTGTATTCTTTTTTGGCTTTTAATATTTCCAAGCCTTTAAAAAATACAAAAGCCAAACAGCAGAGATTCTGCAAAAACATTAAAAAAATTCGCCGTTGCACTACCAATCAGCAGCAGTAGTAACTATTAAAATATTATGCATTTTCTACCACTTTACTTTAATGTACCAATGCATTTTGTATGCGAAACCGGCCAACGTAAAGACGTGCGTTGCGTTTTGATGAACGACAAAGAGAAAAAATAGGGAGCTATTTTTTCTTTGGATAATAAATCTTGTTGTTGACGACGAAGCTTTGATGATATGGTATCACCATCTTCCACCAAGTCCCTATGCGTATGTTTATTTATCATAAAAGTGGTAGTAGTAACAAAATGCAATGTTTTATGAACATCTCTCCCTTCCTTCCTCCTAACATGATAATACACAACGTGAGCATACTTAACTACTTCCTTATTTTGTTTTCAAGGGAAAGCTTTAAAAAAAGAAGAGAGAGACACACACAGAGAAAGAGAGAGAGGCGCACATACAAACACAAAGTTTATCTCCAGATTCCATTTTCTTGTTGTGTGTTTACATCATGCATGCCAACATGCATATATGTATCAGTTGCATACAAATACACAGAAAAAACTAAACAGCAGCCGCAAGTCGACAAAAAATTTTATTTTCAAGAAGCTTCTCCACATATTTATTTTACCACATTTTAAAAGATTTTGTTTGGTCTGAATAAAAAAGGAAGAGAAAGTAGCTCATATATTCCCAGATAGATAGTACGATTCCCACTAGAGATGCTAAAAGAGAAACTTGAGAAAAAAGGCATAAAGCTTGTTCCCTCTTTTTTATACTTTGTCGTCCGCACGTTTGATGAGCCACTTTTTTATTATTAAAGGATGGAAAAGCTAACACAAAACTTGTTTTTATTGTATTAAAATGCTAAAAGATCAGAGCAGAATGATACCCGCTTTCTTTCTTTCTCCCTCTTTTATTGTCCTTAGAATATAAATACATGCATACGTAAATACATACACACACCTATGAAGAACAATGAGAAAAGACGAAGAAGAAGAAGGAGAGGATGATGACATGATTGAGTTTAAAAAGTTTGCAAGAGCAAAGGATATGCTTTAAGACAGGACATGATGATGACAAGAGAGCAGAGCTGTAGCGTTTGACTGGTAGTGGTAGCGGAATGGTAGCATCAGCACTGATTATTATTATTACTATTATTATTACCATGATGCTTATGGAATTATCTCTTGTTCTTTTCCCAAGTCATAATGACATTAAGGGAACAACCATCCTCAAATTAGCCGCGTCTCTCTCTCTCTCTCTCTCTCTCTCTCTAAAAATCAAGCAAGGAAAAGGCAGAAAATGGAAGGATCATGATGACACGAGGACAAAGACAAAGACAACGAGGACATATAAAACGATAAACTTTTTTAAACTAAAGAGCAAGCTACGCGACATTACAGTAAAATGCTCCCATGCAGATTGGCTTCTTGCTAGGGCTGAATATTAACAAAGCTTGCGTCATCAGAAAAAAGAGTTTATCTGATTATTCCCATGATTTTATTTAACAAGAAGAGAAAATCAGCAAGAGAGAGAGAATGAAAAAAAGATGGGATGAGTAATCACAATCTGTTTGTCCTTCATGTATAATGCATGTATAAAGTCTCTGCTGGGTTTAATATGAAAATTTAGAAATTATGATGATGACCATGATCATAATCATGATCGTCATTCTGAAAAAAGTCTTGACTGCATCTCATCATAATCATCATCGACATTATTATCAAGACGGTATAGATGACGAAGCTTCCATACTGCCGCTGCCGCCGTTGCTGTGTTTTTTTTTCTTGTGATAATTCTCTTGCTTTCTTACTCGTCATTATATGAGCGAGCAGCGGCCGCAGTAGAAATGTGATGGTGATCATCATCATCATAAGAGGATGAAGAGAGAGAGAGAGAGAATGAGAACATTTTACTTATTTTATATTCCCTTCAGCACATTAGAAATTGTTCCCATCTGAATCATTCAGGGAGCGAGAGTGGAGAATAGGAGCGAGCGAGAAGCGAAGAGAAAAAAAACTCATGTAAAGTTTGCATTTTGGGTTTTGTGTTTGTGGCTTGAATCGTGATTATAACATTCTGTTCTTTTACGTATCTTGCTTAGAGTACATCATCACGTCACTACTTTACTTGATAGCACACCAGCCAAATAATATACTCACCACCAATCCATCTATTTATCTATTCTTGCTCTAATATTTTAACAAAACGACTTTTACATGTTTGAATGTTTTTTTATTTTTAAAATCAGCAAACTTATTTTTCTCCCTCAGTTAACCAGAAAAAAATGAACTTACTCGTTATAATCAAAAGTAGCATTTCTGGTATGCGCTTGTCATTTAATTAACACATTGTTTTTATGCATTCAAAATGTACGTTTAATTTTGCTGCCGCGGCTTTTATGGGAAATCAATACGATATTTAACCACAGCTCATTTATTTCCAGGTGTGTATTCGTTACGTATATTTGCAAGTCTCACAAGAGTGCACAGCAAAAATATTTATATACACGGTCTTTTATCCGTTTTAATTTTATGAGCGAGTATAAATAAAAAAAGGTTGATGGGCAGGAAAACAGGAAAAATACGTATAATGCTCATCTCCCGCCATTACTCCACAAAATTATGGAATCAGTATAAAGATTAGAGTATAAAGCTATTTGTGTGCATCCCTGTTTGTGTGTGTGTTGATTCAATGTTCCCTTTGGGGCCATTTTTAAACTTGATGCATTATAAACAGGTTGGTTGGAATACAAAAGGAGATGCACAGAAGTTGTAGCCGAGCAGGAAGAAAAAGAAGAGACTAGCAGGATTGCATAATAATCATATAAAACAAAACGTTCTTCTTCCTTTTTCTTCGTCTTCCTCTTCCTCCTCCCTTTTTATTTTTTAAAACTTAGCTCACTCATTCCCGTGGAAGCCGTTACAGCAGCAGAACAACAACAACAGCAGAGCAGCAAGAAGCAATCATATTATGAAAAAGCAGTTTAGTATAAAATACAATAGATGCATATAAAAATTTCGGTAGAGTAATAATATCAGCCTTTCTCTCTCCTACACTTACAGCTATCTTCGCTTTTCCCCCTTTTCCATTTTTTTAGCAAGATGAATATCCTGTACCGTTGCAACAGCTTTTTTGCTGCTTCTGCTATTGCAGTTGATGATGATGCCTCTGCTGCTGCTGTTTTCGCTCATTTCCACTTAATTTCTTAAGCCTTGAAAGAAGTATGAGAGAGAGAGAGAGGAGAAGAGCACCCTTTCTCTCCATTTCGGTATCATGAGCAGAATCATTCTCATCATCATCATCATATCTTTTCAGCCGAGAGTAAAGTAATCGGAAAGAGCTGTTTCCCATTTAGAGCTTCTCTTGCACACGCACACACACACGGTTTAAATTTGTACACTATTTATTATAATGGCGAATGAGTGAGTGAAGAGCAGTGTGTGTACAAGTTCCCATCAGCAGCAGCAAAAGTTGTCTGTCTGTCTATAAGTAAGTGCTGTGTTTCTGTTGTAGGTGGAAGGAAGGAAATGGATGCATCTCTAGCAGAAAACTATTTTCCTCATTCATTCATTTATTCATTCACTCCCCATCTCACAACAACAACAGCAGCATTTCAAGGTAACTGAGCTTGCTGTTATTTCAAAAGGCTAGACATGCATGCATACTTTTGGATGGTTTTTTACTCCGCAGGAAAAAGAAGGAACGGTAGGGGAAAAAAGAAAATTTTCATTCGAGGGTAATGCTTCTGCAATCACCACCACAACTGCATTTTTTCTTCTTCTTCGTTTCATCTTGTTGTTGTTTCCACCAGGGAGTGAGAGAGAGAGAAAGGATCAATATTGTTAAGTACCAAGTGAAATGGATTGATCTCTAAACTACTTACTTTGCACCCAGCAACTTGCATCTTTTTACTAAATGCATAATACATAAACTTAACCCGGGCAGGTTTCTGATTTTACCTTCCATCTCGGCTTCTTATCTCTGCGCTTTCTAACAAAGTGCACTTTCTCTCTTGATGAATAAAAGGCAGAGAGAAAGAGAGAGAGAGAGAGAGAGAATGAAAACGCATAATAAATATATTTGACTACAACCTTATGCCACTACTTTGATGATGATGATACTGATGATAATCAGGATGATGTTTCTGGTTGGTTTTGCTCCGCTATCACCTTCCTCCTTCTCCTCTTTGACAACGTATTACTTACCAACCACCGCCATTCTCTCTCTCGCTCTTTCTATATCTCTGGGCAAACATAATACCTTCCAAACCACTACTCATTTCCATAGATTTCTGAAAATGTGAAAGTAGTTCCAAGGTATAACCGCCGAGAGATGAGAAGAAAAGGATCAGGCAGGAATAATAAAGATTATACACAGCTTCATAAGAAAAAGTACTGCACTTTGGGATAAAATGGTAGTACAAGTCGTCGTAGGAGTAAATGGTAGGTTGCATATAGGTAGATAAGTAGGCATGCATGCATTTTCCGGATGATACCCACGCCAAATCTTATAGGTATTCTTACTTGGTTACCTACCATCCCCACCACCGCCACACCACTCATCCCTAATCAACTGAATCAGTTTTCATACTCATTCAACTCCTTCTGCTGCTCTGCTCTGCTCTTCTTTTTTGAAAAACAAGTAGGTATGTATTCTGAATTTCAGAGAGAGGGAGCAAGAACGAAAGAGAGAAAGAGAGAGATTCATTGTTTCCAGCTTACTTTGAGAATCTTTTTATGCTAATGTAATAAAGCTACAACTTTTTAATTTAGTAGCAGCTTTATTTTACGGTCCGTGAAAGGAAACTCTCTTTCTCGTTAAATCTCTGCTGTGGATTTCAAACACATGAACACCACAGCACCTACCACCTTTTTTACCTATAGAATTAGTAATATAGCTTCATAGTATACAAAAACTGTATTCTTAATATAGAATTGCTTATTATTATCATCTTCTTCTTTCACCTCTTCTCTCTGCTGCTGCCGCCACCACCGCCAACAAAAAATAAAAACAGGAAGAGATACTTTACACTTGCATTTTATCTTTTGTATTCAGAAAAACAAAAAGTGGTGAATGTTGGGCTGGGAAAGAGAGAGAGAGAGGGAAAAAGACAAAAGGTGGTTTGAATATGTAACTTGTGTTTTATTTTATCTCTCCTCCTTCACTTTCCCCCTTAAAAACTAGCCATGTCATCACCACCACCACGATGAATAACCTGGTTTTCCCCATAAGTTCACGGTACAATTTTATTTTTGTCTCTTCTTCGTGTTCCCACTCTCGGTTGAAATGAACAACAACAGAATAAATTTTTAGAGAGAAGGAAGCATGCAAAAAAGACAAAAGGAAAGAAATGGTAATTGGAATCGCTAAGGAATAAAGAAAAGTGTATAGTTTCTCATTTGTTAAGAAGTTTTTTTATCCTCCTCCTCCCTCTCCGTGAATTTCTTTCCAGATAAATACACCTTTACAGCATTATTTTTTAAATGGAAAATTTTTTATGTTGGTGATGAAGACAATGATAGGGAAAGAAAAGGGGAAAACTAACTTGTTTGGAAAAGAATTACTATTGCCAGCCCAGCCAACCGCCACGTCAAACTGATTTTGTATACCTATTCACCAGCGGTGAAAATGTCAGGTGCATATCGTGCATTCTTTTTTTGTTTAGTGTGTGTGTCTGCTGCTGGCTGTTGTTACTAACTGAAATGAAGATAATCAGGAATGCTATACTCGGAAATGCTATAAAGAGAAAATTGCTTTCATTAAAGTGGAGTGATAAGCCAGCGAGAGAGAGAGAGGAAGGAAAGAAAGAAAGAAAGAAAGACGCTAGTGCGGAGGCAACTGCCAAAAAAGGGAAAGAAATAGGTAATATCATTGTCTGCTGCTGCTGCTGCTAGCTTGCCTGCCTGCTTGTCTACTTACTTATTAAGTAATAAAGATCAGTCTTATTACGTTTTTTATTGAGGAACAACGCCATCTTAATCAATTACACAGCACATTAATCCTACTTTGCTAAACAAGCTGATGTTGTTGTTGGTGATATAGACACGGACGGACATTAAATTTTTGTTACATGGCCGAGCGTAAAGTAAAATTGGTTTGGAATTAAATGGCACAACAACATTGTAGTTTGTTTTATTATAAATAAATACAGAAAAATGTGACTAGACGGCAAAGGAAGAGAAAGATTTTATTTACCTACGACCTGCTTTGTCGTAGTCAAGAATCACGCAGTTTTGTTCGGAGTCCAAGTAAAAATACAATCTTCTTTAAGCATGTTAAGTCAGCGTGGTGAGTGAGCGAGGCCATTTTGCAAAATTTGAAAGTCGAAATGGTGCGACAGGCTTTGCATCATTTCAATTAGGGATCTATCTGTCAAGAGGAATTTTCGTTGATGACGCAAGGAATGAGAAGTCAGTAAATAAACAAAAATAAACAATTTGAGACACTGCTGTTGAAATGCTGAATGCTACCTCCACGTATTGTAGTTGCATGTCGTCTATGAAAACTGTGTAAGTTGTGGCATCATCATCAGCATGCAAGCAACTGCTACTTCTGCCGGCAAATTAGATTGAGAAACGATTAAGATTTATTGACGCAGACAAAATGAAAGGCAGCTGGTAATGGTGATACAAACATATTCAATTCGATTGACTAGCTTATTTTCTCCATTTAATGTGGGAGGAAAAGCATAGCATTACATCAATTTAGCTAAATCCTATTTTCTGTATAATTTATCCTTCTCGTCTAATGAATCCGTCATTCCTGGAACTTGCAAAAATAAAATATTGAAGAATTCAACATTTGAATATTTAATTGCAGAAAAAACCTGCCCACTTTAATAATAGCTAATAATAAACAATTGCCGTTTTTCTCTTATTATCGTCGTGTTAGATACGTTGGTAATTATTATTGCATTGTTGTAGCCAAATAAACAGCTGTTGATTTCTGGTTTTCACATTTCTTGAAAAACAATGGCATTTAACGTCATTTCGTTAGCAGCAGCAGCAGTGATGAAATTAAATGCCATATTTTAACAAAAACATGTCTTCTATTCTTCTTCGTGGTGAAACACACACGAGCAGTATATTTAATAACTCAGCAGCAGCATAAAGCATACTTTTTTCCCTTGCATTAACGTCATCATCCACTTTACTGTTTATTTATTCAAAAGGGCTAAAAAAGTGCATTAAAAACACTTAATCCCTCTGGTGGAAAAGCAAGTCATGTTGATGACGACAAGAACCCTTTTACACATAGCTAGTAGGAATCTTTTCAAGTGGTGGTGTGGTGTTATTTACTTTTTGCAAATATTATATTGTTATGTGTACGGTGAGTAGAATAATATATTTTAGAGAGAAGAAGCGATGACGACGGGAGGGGATGAAATCTGTAAGGAAGAAGGATTGATATAATATATGTGATGTTGCTAATGCTAATGTAAGAGAGTTGATGCGTGTGTGCGGGAGAGAGAGAGCGAGAGGATGACGAGAGAAAATGATTAAAAATTTAAGGTGACTGACAGGTGCTGCTCAACTTAAAATCAAGTAAACTTTGGGAACTCAGCAGGTTGCCTCGCCTTCTCCATCCACATCCCCGTCTCTGACAGAAGAGAGGAGGACAGAAAGAGAGAAAGGATGAGCCTCAAGAGAAGATCTCTTCTCTTGTCGACTCCTCAACTTCTTCTACTTTTTCAACAGTCTTTTCTCGCTCTCGCTGTCTCTTTCTGTTTTCAACTTAAACTAAATCCTATCACACGTGCTTCGTACATCTACTTTCAAACTCACAACTTGCCTACCTACATATTTAAAGATGCATTGATTCCACAACACAATTTAAACTCCTTTTTTATTCTCCCATGACAATCCTCTGCATGAAAAAAAAATTCATGATTGTCGTCGCATTATTATTCACTGGACTACTTTAGAAGGTTACACTTGATCTTCTCACTAGTGTGCGTTCTCTCATTGTCACGCACTCAATATTCAGCACATATCTCCTGTACGCTTTAAAACAACACAAGTGGACCATTATTGAATTATCCAACGATAAGTTCAATTTGCTTTCACAGTTCATCACCAATCCCATATTATTGACTTTAGCCTCTGCTGCCGTTACATCACACAACACCACCACCACGCGGAATTATCTCTTTGCTCTGTCACATTCACACATGGCAAGGGTAATAAACAGGCAACACGACAGAACACATGAGTCCATTTTGGAACATGAGTCCATTCCACAACAAGAACAACAGCAGCAGGATTATATACATATTTCTTGCTCCAAAGAAAAACAAGAGAAAAAACTCTAGGAAGTAGAAGTCTATTTGTACTCTTTTTTACCAATAAAAAAGTGTACACATGACTTCAACGCTTTTTTTAGCCTACTCTTCTCTCTCGTGATTTTTGTTTATTAGTAGACAGTAGACACTGTCTGCTCGTGTTGTTGGAAAAAGAATGGTAGCCCAACAACAGTAATAAAAATGGGCATGTATTTCCTTCTTCTTCCATTTTTTCCTTGTCGTCTTCTTCTTTGCTTCGATTTTGCTGCGTTGTTGTTGTTGTTGACTCTTCTCTCTCGTGATTTTTGTTTATTAGTAGACAGTAGACACTGTCTGCTCGTGTTGTTGGAAAAAGAATGGTAGCCCAACAACAGTAATAAAAATGGCCATGTATTTCCTTCTTCTTCAATTTTTTCCTTGTCGTCTTCTTCTTTGCTTCGATTTTGCTGCGTTGTTGTTGTTGCTGTGTAGTAGATTAACGCGCCTACAAAACAAATCTTTTTCCTTATTTCTTGTCTTTTTTTTTTCTTTCGCACTCTCTCCTCTCTTTCTTCAATACAATCCATTATTCTGGTCTATCTCCTTTCCCTGTTAGTTTCCGCTTTATCAACATGGCCACCACCCGGATTATATTTTTTGTAGTATTTTTTCCCTTCTCTTCGTAACAAGAAAAATACAACCAAGCTCTGCTGCTACGGTAATTAGTTTCTCATTTTGTTCTCTTCACGCTCTGCTTTTTTTCTCACAGTTTTAGTTGTTGGATTTTTTTCTCCTCTTTGTTTAACATTTCATCACAGTACTTAATCAAACGGTACGTTTGGCTTTTTCTTTTTAAGGCAAAAAACGGAAAAATTTGTTTTGTATGTCTGTGCTGCTATCTGTTTATATAACTGACATAAAAGCTATTATGCTTTTCTCATGAGTTGCTAAGTAGTTGTCTCCATGGTTACTTTAACAGTGTCTCTTTTATCATTTTATGAAATCTCTTCCAATTTTCAATTTACATGGAATTCCTTACAAAAATACTCCACTTGCCTTCTTCTTCCACTGACGTCAATAAATACTTTAGCAATAACCAAAGCAATAAGGAAACTCAAACATTTTCCTACGGAATTCCACGAAAAGGTGAAAAATTCGATTTATTTGTAAGATAAAAAAGCGTTCAAGCAAATAACAATAAGTACTTGTAAATACTTACCATGTGTATTTTCTACATGTTTACGCTAACTTGCATGAATAATATTTTTATTGTCTTGCTTACAGCCAATTAAACGGCCCGAAAAGCATTCCTCAAGTGCCATCTACAAGTCGACATCAAATTGTTTTGTTTAAATGAATACATAATAGTCAAATAATTGAGCATCCATTTTTCCTTCCATAAAAAAAGAACAAAATGTTCATATTTTTCGACGATGATGTTATCTTTTTTTAAATTACGGATACTAATTGCAAAAAAATCCACAGAATGGATAAAAAATACTTATATTTTGTACCTATCTCATACATAATAATTTAAGTTTTCTCCCCAAAAATGAAGCAGCGTATATAGGGTGGTATGGACATTGGTGGGTTATGTAAGTAATGCAGGTAGGTATATATATCATTATGCAAATGAGCTAAATGACTGACAAGTAAGCATCATTTATGCAGAAAAAAATCCAGCAAAACGAATAGTTTAAAAGGCTTGTATGATAATATCCTGTGGTGTTTTTCAAAATCCTATTGCACACACCACAGAAGCCTTGTTGGAAGCCGACGAGGATATACACGGCATTTAGGAAACACGCTCGCACACACACCACCACCACCACCACACAAGTAACGACCGAGAAGCCTTTTCTTATCCATCATAATAACAGCGTGCTTATAAGGTAGATGGATGGATGGAATGGGTATTATTATTATTTTTACGTATTATGTTTTCTGCTAGTAGTACTAGAGTGCAATTCAACTAGATTTCATGGATAATATGATGATGACGATGCATGGTTGATTTTTTTTTGTAAAATTCTACTTTTTTCTTACGATTACCTGCCTGTATGCTTGCTAATATTCTGCTAGCTTTGTAAATCCTTGCTTTCTATACAGCAAACCAGTTGGTGGATAAGCAGCAAAAGAAGAAGAAGTAGGATGGTTTTTGTGGTTTTTGATCGCTGTTGTTGGTTGCTCGTTTCTGTTGCATTGCATTCATATTATTATTTTCCTTTCGTTTTTTAAAGTTAACTCGACAGGAGCGATTTTATCACGCCATCCAGTAAAAAAAAATTCTGTACGTGAGATTTTCGCATCGTAAATCCACCAGCTAAGTACCAGTGTACGTTTGTGCTTCACATTATTTTCGTCATAATCATGCATTCATATTTACATATTATATTCCTACATGTATTCCTGGTTTACAAGAATAATAATAATACGATGCTTTTTTCGGCAAAAGTATACGTAGTGACTGTGGATGTAAAGTAATCCTCTCTAAAAAATTCACTACTTATTTTTTTGAAAATAAAACACATTTGATAGAATAAATGGCTGTTTTGATAAATAAAATGATAAACAAGCTCTCACCGACAAACAAACAGTTTTTTTTTTGTTTTTAAATTTCGAATAACGACAAGAAGGAACATGTACAAAACATTTGTTTTATGAGTTTATTTGCTATAATATTGTAGCTACGGTAAACACATTGTCAGAGGAGAAAACTAGAGTCGGTGTAAACTAAAAATAGCCCTTCCACATATTCCTTTAAAATTTCTAAATATGGCCGCCAGTTTTTTTTTCAAGCACCAACGCAATCTGTATTAACAAACAGCCATATGCTTTTTGCTAAAAAGACACTCTCGCATGCAATCATGTTACTTCACTTTTATTTTGTCCAAAGTCTCCATCTTTTATATTATAGCTAGTTGTTAGTTTTTGCTCGTTTTGTGTACATTCATCCAAAAGGCCATCATTATTTTTTCGTGTGTAATTACAAGTCTGCGTTACTCTATAATATGCCTTCGTTTTCTTTCCCTCGCCGCTACTCAGTGAGAAAAGAAGGTGTGAATCTTACAGGTAATTAATGTGGCTGTCACTTAACAAATTTCATGTCATGCACGACCATGACGACATCCAAATAGCTAACGTTATATCAGTTAGTTGAGTGTCGTGTCGGAGGCGATGATATAATATAAACTTGGCCTAAAGATTCATTGTAATTTTTGCAAATATGTAATAATGATATGAAATGGCGTACATGCAGCATGGAGTCCTTGGCTGTCGAACCACCATGATGATTATCATTACAATGTAAAAGACTGAAGAATATTAAATATTTAAAGAAATAGATTGTAATTACAAGTCTCTTCACTTTCATCATTTTCTTTTGAGGGATCATCACAACTTCACATGCTGACGTTTTAGTGAGTGATAAAACAAACACATTAGCTTAGCGTACATGACCATTGACCATGATGATGACGAATACCTGCCAAGAATGCACTATGGAAACATGGCTTTAGTTTTACGCAAAAATACGTCCATGACTATAAGGGAATAAGATAAGTTTGTGGGCCAGGTAAGTAGTATGCTATTCAGGAAATAATGCACATTATTTTATCTCTAAACAGCGATAAGATATTATAAATAGGTAATCAAATACAATAAAAAGAGTATAATCCCTTAAGTGTCTTTTAGGTTAAGTATGTTGCTTGCTAGGGATTTACTGTCAACGTATTATGGTTGACGTCTCTTTGTTTTTGTTGTTGTTGTGTTGTGTGTGAAAATTTTTCTTTTCTGGAAAATATTTGAGAAGAATTCTAGAAGTAGTGATGGAATGCTGATGGCGATATAATAAATTATTGTGAATAAGATGGTGGATAACTTGAACTAAATCTTGCGTTGTTGTTTTTGTTGTTGGTAACAATACTATTGTTATTGCTCCCATCGGATTAGTGTAACCGGTAAGTAAAGTAAACTGTCGTGTAGTCACATACCTTTTTAATGAGTCCTTCATTGGTGCCGACAAAGGCGACCGTGTGTTGTTCTGTCGAGGCGAGGGCAACTGATGTCATCAAAACTTGAGGAAACTCGATAGCAGCAGTCTGGATGATTGGAATTGCTCCCGAAATTTTGAGACCGACGTCACAAAAGTTGGGAATGTTACCGGCACCCTGAAATAAAAATACAATAGGATTAGAACAATCAATTTTAACATTGTAATTTTCATAAAAGCAGGTGAGAGGATAAGAAGAAGGAGAATATAAATATTGCCGTTTCTTAATCAATTGACCTTTTAAAAAACTTGCCAAAAATACGGAAATAATAAAGAGACCCATTTTCCACCTTTTCCAAAATACGAGTTGTTATGCAACTAACCCGGGAAAAATATTTTTTAAATGAGCACAACTATTTAGTTAGACGCACGTAGGCCACTGAACTACGTTTATCGTAATAATTCATATTTTCTCCGATTACAAAACACTCACGTTCGCATTGCGTATTTACCTTCTGGTTACCTTATTAGTTTTTTACGTTCACACCAGTTTTCCTAGCCTTTTTAGCATATCTAAAATATTTTATACCATTTAGCTCGTATCAATTTTAGTACACGACCTTCCTTTCAGCTTCCACGTAATCTTACCAAAGCAGCAACATACCATCAAGTCAGCTTGCTAAATACCTTGTCGTATCGCATTTATACTTCATGAGAGACGAGAAATATGTATATATATATAATGCCAAGAAAAAAAGAAGAAAAATCTCCTGTACTATCTAACGAAAAGGAAGTAAATTTTCCAACAACCTTATCATACACGTCTTTGTACTTTCCACGTTTTGCTACCGCCATCATCATGCCGGTGGTACTTTACTTTTTTTCTACCAACTTTGTCGTCGTCGTCGTCATGTTGTTGATATTGTCCTTGCTTTTGCTTGCTTACTACCAGTACTTGTTTGTCGATTTTGCTCTTTTGGTATGTTTATTAGAGAGCGAGACACACACACTAGTTTGCTTATCTGTACGACGACTCTTGTGCTGATGTTGCCTGCTAATAACCAGAAAGAAAATGCCGTCTTTTTCCCACAGAAAGAAGCAACGTCGTCAGTAATCGAATTCTTCCTCCAGGTCTGGATGCATGAAGCAAGGAAAAAAAGCTCAGCCATGAAACGGAAGGCAGAACACATTTTTCCATCATCTCCGTCTTCCTCAAATATTTCCGACCTACATAGAGCAACAAAAAGTGCTAGACGACAACATCACCACCACACTGCCACTATTTTATAACAAGGCTACTCCTTAAAAAAAGAAGGCACACGTTCTCTTGCTCACTTTGTAATAATAATATCAAGACGTGAGGATAGAGAGAGAGAGAGAGGCGGAGAAAAAAGCGAAAAATTACGACGGAAATCATTTCCGCAATAACCTACATAAATAGGCATGGCCTGTTAATCTTATCATCTCAAGTATATTACCAAATGCAAATAAAAATATATTTTTTGGAGTTGCCCGTGGCAAAAAAGCATATACCCTATGCGCCTACCTTTTACCAAACGTTTATAGATTTATACAGGAAAAAAGTGTTTCAGTTTTCAAAGTTTGTTTCGCAACTTTTTTTCCACGTCATTATATGATCAATAATTATGGGGCATTCAACCGAAATGTTGCATTTCTTTTGGAGCAACTATTTAGCACACACAATGCTGCTATCTTTATACCTTTCTAGCCTATCATCTTACTGGTACCAACTTGGTTTATATAAAGAAATGTAGTTCAGTTGAAACCCAACTTTTCCGAGAGGTTTTTACAAAATAATGAGGGCGGTTGTTGTGGTAGTCAGAAAGCAAAAACAAAATATTTAAGTATTTATATCAAAATATTTCTTTGAAACTCCTTCCATCTCCTGGATTTTACTTTATTTTTGTAAATGTAAATACTCTGACCATAAATACTCCATGCCCTCTTCCACTCTTTTTTTGATTAGCCTCCATGATGATGACGATGACGCATGCAGAGACAAACATTGCCGAGTAACAGACCACCATCAAATATCTACCTGCTTTGTTACATGAACAAATATGAAGGATGAATAATTGCATGAGTATTACTACTTTTTTTCTTCCTGTTATTTAGCAGTGTGTGGTGTCTCGCTCAAAGATGCGGTGCTATTCAGGAGGATAATGTGAATGGAAATATATATTAAAAAATGATTAACTACACAACAATAAAATGTGTAATATACTCCAAAACTATCAAACTACTGCTAAATTCCTATTATTATGACATGGTTCAAGTTAGTGGTACTGCTGCTGGCAAAGGCAGCAGCAGCAGTCATTTCGGTACATGTATAAAAAGTGTATATAGGTATGCAGCCTTTATATGATGCTTTATAGGAAGATTATTATATACTAAAAAAACTATCATTATTATTTTATGGCAGACAGGAAAACGAAGACGACGGACGATTGCTGGGTGCTTGTTTCCACTCTCTTCTCTGCACGATATCATCATGGCATGGCAGCCATCATGGTGGTGGGGGTGATGATGATGATCATGGACCTCGTTTTGAAAACCCGCAGGATACAAAGTTTTGTGGAAGGAGATTCATTAATGTAATTTCTTGTTTCCCTCTTGTACAATTTCTAAGAGCAGATGGGAGTAGGAGTATTGAAGAAAGAGAAAAAACATCATCAGCGACAATAACGTTAGCAGGAGGACAACCAAAATTCAAGACATTTTCTTTTCAGTACAGTGCATCATCAGCAGTAGCCAGTCGAAAGGAAAAAATAAAACAAAATTCTTCCTCTTCTTCTTTCTGTGCTCCTTTCTTCGGCAGCACAATATTATTATTGTTATTAATATGATTACATACATGGCAGCTGCCTCAAATCAGCTTCTTTTTGTTGTTCACTACTCAGCAGACTCACAGTGAGAGCCGAAGAAGCAACAACAATCAGCAAAATATAATAAATAAATGGGGAGTGAGCAGCAGCAGCAGCCGTAGTAAATAAACAAACTCATTCCAAAAACATGCTGCTCCTCTGTATGCTCTCTGTTCAACTACAGTTTAAATAATAAATGCTCCACTTTTCTTTTCTTTCAAAGAATCAGAAATGACCACTGAAGGTCAAAAAAACAATTTTGCTTAGAGAATAGAATAAAATGTAAAAAAAATTCAATGACTTTGAGATTTGCCAGTGTGATATATTCCCGTCTAAAAAGGCAGAAAATTGGACAAGAAAAAAAAAGAATTGCAATTTTTCGTTGGGGTACTTCCAGAAAAGAAATGAAAAGCAGTTGCGCATATCCGAGCAGCGGCATCATTCAGCATTTTTAAAAAAAACATCATTTATATTGCTCCATATTTCCACATGATTAAATATCACGTACATACCTACGTATATATTTCTTTACATTAATATTGTTATATACAAGTAGTTAACAGCCACTAGTGTGATATATTCCCGTCTAAAAAGGCAGAAAATTGGACAAGAAAAAAAAAGAATTGCAATTTTTTGTTGGGGTACTTCCAGAAAAGAAATGAAAAGCAGTTGCGTATATCCGAGCAGCGGCATCATTCAGCATTTTTTTAAACGTCATTTATATTGCTCCATATTTCCACATGATTAAATATCACGACAATACCTACGTACATATTTCTTTACATTAATATTGTTATATACAAGTAGTTAACAGCCACTATCCTCCTTCTCATCCTCATTATTACTATTATTGTTGCAGTGACGGCAGGAGACGGGAAAACATGGGTAGTATATGTGAACTCCTGTATCATTTTCTAAATGGCCATTATTGCACTTATGTGATTTGTGGGGGAGCAACGCAGCAACGAAATAGGCAAGACAGGGAAAAAGATACAGGATAAAAAAATACATAAAATAAATAACCTGATATTGATAGATGCGTACTATTATAGCAAAAGTCCGACACACTGTGTAACCGCAACAGTGTGGTAGCGACACATTAGTAATAATAATAGTAGTAATAATGGCAATGAAAAAATATGAAATTCTCGGCACACATGTGATAATAATTTCTATAATATTTTTCCTAATAGGATAGTCGTCGTCCTCATGAGTAGTTTATTTTTTTGTCCAAAAGTACAATTATTTGCTTTTTATATAATATCGGGTGGTCGGGTAGCCTGTTTGCTGATTTCCTTTTTTCAAAAGGAACTAGTCCACAAAATGGGGTAAAGCGAAAAGAAAAAAGGGAAATCAAAGAAAAAAAGAAAAAAAAGAATGATGCAACGTTTATGTGTGTATTTAGATACTTGTGAATCATTTCAGTACAAACCAATAATAAATGGTGGTGTGGTATGGGCAAAATCATCATTTTCCTGCACTGAGGTTTTTAGTGTAGTGAAAAGATATTAAGTATAAGTGTGGTGTTTGTTTGGAGACACAGAGAGATGCATTTTTTTCCTTTTCGTTGTCCTCATCTTGGTCGTCGTCGTCGTCGTAGTCGTGTTTGAAGATAAAAAAGTAAGAGGAAAAAAATTGTGAGCTGAGCTAAGAGCTCACAGAGAGACCACTTTTTTCTTCCCTTTTCATTATTATTTGGAATATACGCAAACGTCACAACAGATTTCAATAGCAGATATAAAAAGAAGTATTACTGATACTCCTGTCTGATAGCACTGAAAATAGGGTGGAAATATATGGGATATGAGAGAATTATGTACACGAACGACCATTGTTGTTCGCCTCTTCCTCTATTACTTTGCCATCTCTCCCTTTTTTCTTCTTCTTCAAGAGTAGGTTTATTTTTCTTCATGATGATCAGTGATGCTGCTGCTGCTATTCCCTTTTTAAATAGCGTGTTTTCCTTTTATTTGCTCATGTGCTGGTGTGGTGGTGGTAGCAGCAGCAGCAATGGCAACGGTTGTCCATTTACGTTACAACAAAAAAATATAAAACGATATGAGTTGAACGCAGGGTTTTCATCGTGGTGGTGGTGATGGTGATGATCATCATGATTATGATGGTGTGCGAAGCGGTTATTCGGCTCAAATGATTCTTCAATGTGTGGTGCACATAGAGAGAGAGCAACTTTTATAACTACTGTTATTATTATTACCACTAGTGAATCTTCTCTACGCAGGGATATGCGACACCTTCACTCCACCACCACCACAAAAAAAGTTGCACGCACAAAAAAACACACGCATTATTGTACGAGAGTCAAGTTTATTGCTAGGCTGGCCTCCCAATGTCACATGGAGCACTAGTCAAAAAAAGTAAAATGTGAAGTAGCAGCAGTAGTAGTAAGTTTTTTAGACAGTTAAATAGTCAAGTGACTTTTTTTACTTGCTCAGCATAAGATGCACATGAAGACATGAATTTACATAATGTATTTACCATTCCGTTTTTGTATGTTTGAATTGAATAGGAAAAATGCATGTATTCGCTGCTGCTGCTGCAGTTGTTTGCTTTGTTTGATTATCATTGTTATCATCAAATTACAAACTAAAGTTTTACATTAATAAAAAAATGAGAATAAGCAATAGCAACAAAACTAACAGACATGACATACAACATGTATTAGATGCAGATGATAAATTTTGATCTACACTTTTTGTAATAGTAAATAGCCAGAAGAAGGGAAACTGCAATAATAATAAGAAGAAAGGAACAAAAACTTTCCATTCTTTGTTTGCCTCTTTAAAGTTTTTTTCCCCAATGACATACAACATGTATTAGATGCAGATGATAAATTTTGATCTACACTTTTTGTAATAGTAAATAGCCAGAAGAAGGGAAACTGTAATAATAATAAAAAGAAAGGAACAAAAACTTTCCATTCTTTGTTTGCCTCTTTTAAGATTTTTTTCTCCAAAAAAATGATTCACAGCATGTTTAAGAAATTAAAATGCATAATATATAACATGTATGTTTCCTTAGTTTACGCTAGCTATATAGATATATGAATGACGAAAAAGAATGCATGTGCACTTTTAGTGCAAAGGCTGGAAAATCTACACCATCACCATACTACTCCACTCCAATAGGATAAAAGTTTCAGATTTTTTTTCTCCTTTTAGAAAAAAAAACTTTTTAACGCGATATTATGTTTTATGAGATATTCCTGCCACTTTCCACCGTCTCATCTTACAGTGAGAGAGAGAGAGAAAAAAAACTGAGTAAGCTGACTGAGCTGTGTGGTGCCTGCCTGCCTTTGCTTTCCTGCTAAAGGGGATGACTGTGTCCATTCGTCCGTGCATCTATTATGATGTCCGTGCCTCTTCCATACCATGGCAACTTTTATATAATATTATGATGATGACGATGTTCTCATGTTATAAAGGAAATTATGTATCTAAAAAACTAAAATAATGGTATGGCATGGAGAGAGAAGTGGTATTATTTTCTTGTGAAATGATGAGCGAGAGAGAGAGTGTGTGTGCCAGTGCGTGTGTCGGTCTTGCTTCCTCTCTCTCGTTCGTCTCCCTTCTCTTGAACCAGTCTTCCCGTCAGGGTTGCTGGTTATAACTGCCACCACCACCACACTATCATCGCCACCACCACCATAGCTGCTGCTGCTGTTGCTACTACTACTACTGCATCTAATACTGAACTTCCATGACGATGATGCCTCTGCCTGCCTGTGTGTTCTCGACCACCACCAAGTTTATTTTTTTCTTGCTCGCCCTACAACAAACTGATAGTAGTGGTGGTTGGTTGGTTCCTCTGCTGCTGCTGCTGTTGCCATACATCATTTTATTATAATAAATACTTTTATAAGTGCATATTATACTTTTGTGTGCAATGCCTGTGTAACAATAAATGCCATCGTGATGGTTTGGTTTCGCTTTGCTTCTTCCCTCTCAATTTCATCTCATGTCACAGAGGACGAACAAGAAGAAGAAGAAGAGTAAGAAAATGATAAAGAGGATGAGGAGGACGACCACGAACAAGAGAAAAGGGAAGACAAGGAATTTTCAAAGGAAACTCTTGCTCACATACTTTTCTTCTTTTTAAAAACGGAATTGGCCCATATATTCACATCCAGATGACATTTACGCACCACACACACTCTCGTTTGGATTCATTGTCAACGCAAAACAAGTGAACCGTCACATGCCATCATATAATAACATAAAACCGTCTTTTTACACGCTTTCTGTTTCTCAGCAGACTTTTTTTCCTCTCAAGTCCTTTGCACCATTCCATTCTTCTTTTCCTGCTCAGTCAGTCTGCAAACTTTTTTGATAAGTTTCTATGTAACATTTTATCCATATAATGAGGAGAATCTTTTCGTGTTCTTTCCCATTTACTGCTACACGCACGCAACCATATTCTCTGGACAAATAATATATAATGCGTGATTTTTTCCGGATACTTTTTCAGAGGATAACAGCATGACCATATTTATTATTATCATTATTATTATTATTACCAAACTGATTAGTCTCAACTCTGGTAGCATACACTAACCAACTAACTAACTGTTAACAGAACAACATGGGAAGACAAACTAGAAGAAAAAACATAAAATATACATTTTTTGCGATCACTTAAGCCACTTTGTCTTTTTATTGTTCTAGCAAACGAACCTGAGCTTTATTTCCCCCATTGATGTTTTATCATTAAATTTTAAAGCTATCAAATAAGGAGAAAAATTGTTGCTTGCCACATGATACAGTAGTAGTTAGTAGCCAATGATGATGATGATGATGGTGGGGTGGTGATGCTCTGTTGTTGTTTTTTCTTTCTCGATAGTGCATAGTGACTCCATTAAAATTTCATCTCGAAGCTCATTTACTTTTATTTGAAGCTTTACAGTTCTAGTAGAACAAGCAGTAGTTGTTGTTTACATGCACATAAAAGATATATAAATGCGTGTATTTATTTATCGAGAAATCCTCAACGTTCCCTTGCCTTCTTCTTCTAAGGAAAACTCTCAAAGATTCCAGGATATTATGACGAAGAAGAAAAGGAGAGGGAGAGAGACAGAGAGGCACATAACTACTGCTGATTAAATGTCATTGTCAATTAATTTCACTTTGCTGCTTAGAAAAACGACAAGTGGCTGCTGCTGCTCTAGAGTGTCTCCTCTTCCCTCTCTTGGTAATATGATCCGATTTTGCCATTGGAATTCCTGCTGATCTGGTCGTGATAAAATTGCAATGTGTCTTGTTCATATAAGGCCATGTATCATCATCATTATCATCATCAGGGTCGTCAATTCAGACAGAAGGAGTAGATATCTATATTTTAGTAAAAACGTGGAAAAGTGATCTGCTCTCTCCTCTCTCTCTCTCTGTCGTCATCGTCTAAAACAGTTGTTTTTTTTTCAAGAGAGAGGCTTAAAAACATACAAGAGCCAATATAACAATAATGAGCTGTGGGGATTTTTTTCTATTTTTTCTTGTAACACTATCATGAAATTAGAGACGGAGAGAGAGAGACAGGGATGGAGAGTGAGTGAAATTTTTTTTCTAAAACTTCTTCTTTTCTTCATCTTCTCTTGAAACTTGTTTAATTTAATTAAACTTTGCTACTGCTTCACTTTTTCCAAGTATTTCTCTGCCCAAGTTTTATCTTGAGCAGCAGCATAAATACATTTTTTTATACAGAGCAGCAGCAGCAGCATCAGCACGTAGATTGACTTTTGAAGTAGTTAATGGCGGTGGTGATGATGATAATACCATGTTACTTTTTTCATATATGTACACAAGCAGTGGTGGTAGTGGTAGCACAAGTATTAAATGATATTATTATGATTTTCCAAATGTTTTAACTTTTGGCCAAAAAAAGTTTAATCACGTTTTAAAAAGTTATTTGAGTGCGACGGGTAAAAAAATCTCGAGAGTAAAATGAAAATGCGTGTTTGATATAATTTTCCATTAGTGAGAGAGGCAGGGAGAGAATGTGAAATTTTTCAACGACATAATAATGAATACCCCCACTTGCTGTTTTAAAGTTGCAAAAATGGATTGATGAAAAAAGGAGAAAGGATTGTATTTATGATGATGGAGTGCTTGGTATATATTATTTTTGAAGGTAAGAATGAGAGGGTACTTACGCCAGGCTCGTAGCACTTTCCGTCCAGTATCGGTCCAGAGATGTAGTCCATATTTCTGTTTTCCACGCTGCCATTGAAGCACATGTGAATGTTTTCAGTAAACTTTGCCTCAATGTCGCGCAGGGAGTACATGCAAATGGCGGAGTCTCCTTGTGGCTCATTAGTGATGCCTTTGCTCTGGGCGAAGACTCCAACGAGGACGAGCTCTCCCTTGGCAATTCCCAAACTTTTGGCAAGATCCTCTCTGGCGGGAATGATCTTGGCATCTTGCACTAAATTGTAATTGACATTGCCATTTCCAGTGCACTGCAGCGTAACTTCCGTGTAGCTGTCATAATTAGCGTCGGTGATGCATGTTCTCGCGAGTCTGGAGACGTAGCCCTGCTCTTCAAAGCCGTGCAAGTAGCTCTGTTTCTGAACTATCACAAAGTACGCATAGTCACTGGCATTGAAGCCGTACACATACTTGACGAGAAAGTGATCCCTGTACTTGACGTCGATTCGAAGCATGGACTGTTTGGCGAAGGAGTACTCGGCGTACTCAAAGTTGTACAGGTTGCGACTGGAGATGGCCGGCACGTCATGACGATAGTCACCGTTGTTTGTGAAGGTGGTTCCAACGTAGAGCACGTTGGACACAGCCCACATGTTGTACTTGGCTGGTCCGATGAAAGCGAAGGTGGATGAGTTCTCATCGTTTGCGGCGACCGCATGCGGCGCGAATTCAGGCAGGAGTGTAATGTTGGTGAGATTGTACTTGTGACAAGCTCCTTGAGCAACAGAGCCACAACTGATGAGAGTCCGCGAGCTCGTGTCCACCAGGAGCACTTTATTTACATTGTTGGTCAGCGCTTTGCTTGTGTCCGAGTCGGAGCCACAGCCTCTCGCGTGACAGTTTGGATTGTCAAATTTTGGACCTGTTGGGACGGTCGCGATCAGACGGAGATTTGAGTCCAGTTCATAGAGTCTGTTGACAGCGCCGACGTACACGCGACCCCCGATCGGGTCCACTGCCAAGTGCTTCAGTACGAAAGTCTCATTGATTGTGTTGAAGCGAGCGAGGGTGGCCGTGCCTGTCAAGTCTTGCTGTTGCGAAGCTACTGGGCCGCCCAGGCCCAGTGAGCCCATCGGGCCTAATGATCCCGACCCATAATTTCCCAGCCCAATTAACAATCCAAAGAGGACATTGAAGCCAATGGAAGCTTGTGTCGTCAAATGGGAAATCCCGTCAGCTGCTCTCATTGTTGTCATCAATGACGGAACGACGAGCAGTCTGTTCCCTCAGTTCTCTTGATCAAATCTGGAAAGAGAGAGAAATAGAAAAAACACACAAATCATCAATGACAGTCCATTATTCATCACGTCAAATTTCATCATTATTATTGCAATCACACAGAAACGCACTGCAAACACACGCACACAACCGTGTCCCCCAACTAGATATCACACGTTAGAGGTGGCAGTGCACCAACAGCCAACCAATAATAATAATAATATGTAATAATAATAAGCAGTACAACTTGTATATTTTACTCTCCCAAGAAGCAAACTTGCAGCAACTGAAGCTCTAAAGTTTTAATCAGACAACTCATATTTCCACAGCTGTGACACGTCAAATAAATCTCATGTCAACGAAAGGAAAAAAAAGCTTCACGTTCACGAGTCGACATAAATAAATATTTAGACGATTTGCACTCTTTCCGACAAATTGTCTGCCTGTTTGTCTCTACTTTGCCATTTTAATGTGCGCTTTTGACTGAAATGCACATTTTAACCTGTCACAGAACACAAATCATTTTAATGCATGCATAATTAATGTTAATGCTATTCATTCATGTATGCCATCACCATCCTCCTTCTCAAAACCATTTCGTCTAGTCTCAAGATCAGATAACTTTCAAGGACCCATTATGTTTATTATTAAAGTGGTAAGCATTGTTACAACGAGAGTGTGCACTTATCTGACATGTTCTTTTACACACTTTAAAAATAAATTCATTGAAAGCTCAAGCTTTCCTTTTCACCACAGACAGACTGGCAGCGTTTTAGAAAGAGAAAGTCTAAAAATAGTTGATTAAAATTCTAATTAAAATTACTTCACGCACCACTACAAGTACAACCAATTAGTATTAAAACATTTGAAAAAGAGAGAAAAAAACTGTATCTATCAACCAGCCCACTGAAATAATGGGAAAAACACAAAAACAAACAGGGAGACGAGCCAACACAGTATATAATGCCCACCACCCCCCACACTTCCACTTGATGACGTGCCAAGCAACACTTTCGGAATCTATTACGCATAATAATGTTACGCAATCCGTGTAATGAAGAAAATTATATAATTCGAAGGAAAAAACAGTTTTTATTTTTCTCGATGCATGGAGAAATTGAGAATAACTCGTCTGTGAATGAAATTGCGGTGAAGGCAAGGACAGGACAGGACAGTGTTTAAATATATTATTATTGTCACGCTTGACTGTCTACAAAATTGTAGCAGAAAAAGCAGGCTTTAACGTTATTTACTTTGACAAACACGCAGCACTGCTATAATAATCACAAGTTGTGAAAAACCCTTCTGATACATAGTCCTCCTCCATTTCCTCCATATCATATTTCATTGCCATGTATCTGACTCAACACAACTTTTTCCGGCTGATGATGACGCTTTTACCGCGACTCTCTCTTTTTTCTTGAAAATAATAAATACGTATTTACGAATTGTTTAGTTGAGAGAAAAGTGTAGGTGAGTACATTGCAGTTTATATTTCAATAAAAAATAAAGTTTTCTTTTAATATAATTATTTTTATAACAAATTCGGATATTATTTGAAACTAGTTTGGTAAATGACTAGTTGGAACAAGTGATGAAACAAGCGTAAAGTCACGGAATACTAACCTCGGTTTTTTGGTAGAAAGGAAACGTGGTGGTTGGTTTTCATTGTGCTTTTTTTCTGCGAAACGAAAAATCAGTATCATTCCAGGGCAAACATTTTCATGTTGGCTTGGTGTTTGTGACCTGAGATTTGGAATTTTAAAATGTGACTTGTTCTGGTATTTATGTGTAATGTGTGCAGGGATGCATATGTGTGGCCTTTATACTATACGTATTCTTTTCATGGAGAGCTTCCAACAACTCAAGTCCTCCCTGTCATTTTAGCCTATATACTTGTACAATGTCTGTATCGTTCCCTGGGTGAAACGTGAAGCAAGCGCGTGTTTTTTTTCAGTTATGCTCTAAAAAATAAATAGAGCACACAATAATAAATATAAAATGAATGGAGAGAAAAGATGAGGAACAACGAGTTAAGCATACAACACACGCTTCCAGTTAAGTTAACATTTTTTGTCTTATGTTTTTTAAGGGGAACTGTACATAAAATTTGCTTGGTCCCTTGAGCAAATAATGCTACGAAATTTACAAAAAAATACGTGTATCTACAAAAAATTCTTTACAGCCTGCATTATTATTAATAGTACTGGTTTGAAAATGATAGTATCCAGAGAAACGGGGATGCACATTTTCTTTTATTTATTTCTGCCCATGCAAAGAATGCAGGAAAGATATCATTAATTTGTGCTTCTAATGAACACTGGCAACTTCCGCTTGAAAAGAGTACTCTGGAGTTTAGAAGGTGACCGGGTAAAATTATACTGTGAACTTACATTTAAAAAATAAGAACGGCTAAG
Organism: Homidia socia; assembly: GCA_036850745.1. Taxonomy (NCBI): domain Eukaryota; kingdom Metazoa; phylum Arthropoda; class Collembola; order Entomobryomorpha; family Entomobryidae; genus Homidia; species Homidia socia. Next base: position 25,542 of record JAANSP010000233.1, read on the forward strand.
ATTTTACAGGGAAACATAATATTGTAATGACGGTAATAATTGTAGCAATCGATAGGAGCAGTATTGCACTACAAGTTTTATTG
>JAANSP010000234.1:749-25585 GCA_036850745.1 Homidia socia
GTTCAGTACTGGACCTTAAAAGCAACCATCCAACTACCATCACCATCTTTTTATACCTCATTTTCAGCTTTCTCCGTCCTGTCCTCTCTGGAAGAGCAGTATTTAGTCCGTAGTGAGCAGTGAGCTGCTGATAGAGCTAGAGCCCAAAACTTTCTACACAATATCCGGTGCCATATTAACATTATATATGTATCTCTACATAATATCTGGAGCTAGAAAGATTATAGTTGTTTACATCAATATTATATAGACCATTAAATTGCTGAATGGACAGAGATATAGTCATTATGAAGCTAATACAATAGATATAATACCTATATATTTTAGAGACCAAGTTATAAGAACTTGCATCGATTAATATTTCAAAGACTTACAGAGAAAAGTAAAGACAACAAAAATACCTAGTGGGTAAGTAGAACAGTTCCAAGATAGGAGCTCTTCAGGGAGAAAGTAAATATCCAAAGATTATAGTTGTTTACATCAATATTATATAGACCATTAAATTGGTGAATGGACAGAGATATAGTCATTCATTATGAAGCTACTACAATAGATATAATATCTATATATTTTAGTGACCAAGTTATAAGAACTTGCATCGATTAATATTTCAAAGACTTACAGAGAAAAGTAAAGACAACAAAAATACCTAATAGTGGGTAAGTAGAACAGTTCCAAGATAGGAGCTCTTCAGGGGAGAAAGTAAATATCCTATAAACTGGAAACGTTTTATGACTAGTACTTAACTTGCATAAATTACAGTTAGTGGAATTAATCAGAAATGTAGTTTGGTATAGTTTTAGTAACAGAGTTGTTATTTTTATCTGAAAAATGGAAGAAATGGCACAATTCTTTTAAAAAAATGCTTATTTAGTTTCTATTTTCTTTGCCCTTTGATCCCACCTTTATATATCAGCGTTTAGTTTGTATTAGTAGTATTTTTTATAATATAGCATTTTATAAAACATTTTATTACCTCCTATCAATATAATTATGTATACATTATATAGAACGAATAGAACTGTTTTGATTTTCAACTGTTGTAAAGAATTCTTTTGAACCCAATGATGATGACGATGATGAGAGAGAGTTAATCGAGTAAACTGAAGAACCTTTTCTTTTATATTTTAGTCGAGCTTCTTGGTAAGGAACTTTTTAAAAACTATTTTTCAAGAATGCTTAAACACACGAACCGAGCGAGTCTGACCAGAAACAGGATTCATAAATCCGTACAATGTAAGAAAAATTTAAGATTCTTTGTCAAAACAACCGTACAAGAATTGCCTCCTCATTAACAGTCTAGTAAACAAGCACCATAGCATTACATTCATCCATTCAGCCATTCGTTTTCCATATTTTTTTTGAAAACGAGAAAATTCATCAAGTTTTTTTTTCTCTGGAAATATCTTTTTTCATTGTAGAAAGTAGCACGCAGTGTAGAATAATTCAGCTTCAAAACTGCTCACTCATCCATCATAATCATATAAGCATTCAAACAAACTATGATACCCTACAATCTCCCGGTTCTCCCCCGCTACTTCCATTGCCCGCCCCTGAGGAAGCATCTCTCACCTGCTGCTTTGCTTTTCTGCTCACCCTCCGAATCAAGCTCCTGCTCCTTGGTTGATTTCTACTTAGAGCTGCCACACCACCACCACCAAACTCGCCTTCGCCATCCGTACTATTTGACCCTTCTGTGGCCGCTCTAGCGTTCAGCATTCCAAAGCGACTTCTGGAAGTTGATGACACTGCAGATGGCGTCGTTGGCGATGAATGCTGATGCTGCAATTGTTGCGAGTCCTGTCCAGTAAAAGCGGCGATATTTCTCGACTTTGATCCCGCATAAGCACTGGAAATTAAATTTTAAATATAAACACTATATTATCTACTTGGCATAAATAGTTTTAAAATATTGTAATTAGTTAAAATAGTACTTTTGTTACAAACTATTCATGCCGAAGTACATTAGCTACATTATTTTATTGTTTTTCAAAATATGGCTCAAACATGCGAAATTGTGCATTGTATTATATAGAAGTGGGATATATTTATATAGAAGATTTAACAACCTGGATCTCCTTCGAAGCCCAATTCCAGGTCCAGTCTTTAGCATCCCGCCACCTTCTTCTGTGTTTCTGTATGGGATTTTTGACAGTTGTAGGAAGGATTTGAAAATCTCACGAACATTTCGATTCTCCTTGGCCGAACATTCCATTGCTTTGCCTCTGTCGAAAAGAAAACGAGAAAAAACAAAATAAACATTACCACACACTTTTATAATTTATAATGTACGCCACCACGAATAACAACCACTACTGGAGTGCAAGTGGAAACAAAATGTTAAATAAATGATCTAGACTTTTCTTTTTGGTGGAATGTAGAAAACAAACACTCTTACGCCCACTCAACTAACTACATATTATAAAGCTCCAAATAATATTGTGGTTTTTTCATCACAACTAAAATGAAGATGCTGTGCTGATAAAGCGCCCTAGAGCCCATCAACCCAAAAAGTTTCGTAAAACCATGTAAGTATTTACTTTACTTTGTTTTTAAGCTTTTTCTCCAATTTCACAATAATAACGAAAAGGTTTCCCACTCACCAACATCATACCTACTTTTCTGTTGCGTTATTTTTATTTTTATTATTACACAAAGTCATGTCTCATGACACTTCCAAAACAAAAAAGTAAAATGCTGTTTCCAGTTCCTTTCATTCCTCCCACCTATTTCCACTATATACCACAATAAAAAGCAAAATAAATGATTAAAAACTGTTTTAAATGCATTCACTGAAATGTAGGTAATAAATACTAATACCTGTACTTACAACATGAGCATATACACATATAGACAATAAGGCTTAAAATCATAACGTAGTTTAACTTTCAGTGCCATTTTGCAATATACACTGGCGCCTTGTCGGTTTTGATTTTTAATAATTCGTTCAAACCCATCTTATTTGAAGTGCTAGGAAAAGACGGTTGTGTGAATTCCAGTTTTTTGCTCTATTTGTTCCAATTCTAAGTATTTATATAATCTTTTGTACAAAATGTATATATAATCATTTTCCATTTGCGATTCAACTTGAACGTTTTGCTACATAATCAATTCATTGAGGTGGTTTCATTTTTCGGTTTGTGTCTACCTACTCAATTATTAATAATGCAGAAGAAAGGAGTTCATACCGCATTCCTACTCGTCTCAAGGGCTTCTTTTTACCTTTCTCAAAAATTGTTTATTTTTTGGCAAAAGTTTGAAAACGAAAATGTAATACAAGTTTCAATTTCGCATGAAAAAAATTAACAATCTTTCGGGAGTTTGCATGTTCGTGTTTGGCACAGTAAAGGCTTTCGTTTCAGGTTATTCCAGGATTTAATTTTAATTTTCAATTTCAAGGTAGAGTAGAAAAAGTGGGTTTCGCATGCGGCAAAACAAAATAAACAGTTTTTGGAACAAGACCTTTTAGGTTGTCTCTCAGTCAGCGATACTCTGAGATTTTAGAATGTATTTTACGTGGATCTGTTTCATAATACTGTTCATTTACTATTTACTAGTTTTTATCAGAATGACTCAAGGCTACTTTTTGGATGATTGCATACAGTTTGTGTAAGCCAGAACAAATCGAAACTGGTGACAATTTGTACCTGTTACACATGTAGGTGATGCTGAAATATATTCAATCTCAAGTTTGCTGCTGTTGATGACATGACAAGGACAAAAGTCATCAAACCGAACCGTACTTTACTTGGCACTTAATATAGAGAATTACATGACGTTTTAATTAAAACGACTTTTGGGCTAATTAGAACAAAAGGAAAATTTGATGACAATTTCAATATACTCCCGGGCAGATATCCAATATTAAACCTGTTTCAATTGTTTGGTAATTCAACGAAAAGTAAACACAGCAGCTGTAATTATAAAATGTAGTACGCAATGATTGATTATGGTATATTTGCAGATGAAAGGGTATATTTGAAAAGGGAAATGGGGCACACGTCCACACAATATTAACACAAGATTACTTTTGGTCATAAATACACGAGTTTTAGTAAAAGTAGGCCTAATTCTGTCATGATGGGTACTAATGATCAGCATAAAATTGCAAAATCAGGAGATCTTGCGCAATACTTTTGTTCAACTGCGGACCGCATCAAAGACAAAACCATTTTCCCAAAGGCAGGGATGAAATTGTACCTAATTTGTAGAATTTTATACACGCGAAAATAACCCTTTGATTGTGCTCATATATTCCTTTTTCAAACGCAAATAATACATTTTACCAGCTTCCAGTTAAAGTTTATGACTATAGCGAAATGTAATTGCTACTTTGAATTGAAACTGTTCATACAACTCTCTTCAAAAGTACACATATGTATAGAGAGCTTTAACAAAAATCTCGTTATTTAACATTACCATACAAATTACAGATACATTCAAGTAGCCCACACATACACATAGTATGATTGGATCACGGTTTATTTTCTGTGAAAATGACAAAATAAAATTAAAGTGCTAATGTGATGGCAAAAGCAACAGAAGTGGTGGTTGGTTTGGTGAAGAGAAGCTGGATGACAGCAACTGGCAAAATCCAGCTTTTAGCAAAGCAAATAATATTACGTACATCTTCAACAAATACTTTTATGGGAAAAGCAATTTACCTACTTTTACTTGAGAAAGAGGATAATATGGTTAGTCGCATGAATACTCACACGCAGTAAGTGGAAGAAAGTAAACATTCCTTTTTCGGTGAGCAAACTCAATGATGGTTAAACATTTAAAAAAAGTGACAATGCTAATAAAATGACGCACAAGACGATCACGTTTAAGTACACTGCAAACACGCTTTGTAATCTAAAACACACTTAAAAATAATCTATGATCCTGCCTCACTTATTTTTCTCAGAATGAATTCCATACGTTGTTTCGTGCGCGGTGTGTATTCAGGTAAGGAAAACCTACTAGACGATGACAATGCTTTCTGTTTCAATGATGACGATGATAGATACTACGGCAAAAGCCAAACCGACTAGTTACTTAATTTACTCCCCATTAGCAATTTGTCTAGATATTAGATATCATTAAATGACAACAGTCTGGAAAATGTTGAGAGTAAAATTGGATGTTGTTACTTTGTTTAGAAATAAAAATAAGCATACTTTGTGTTCACACATCAAAAAAAATTCAGCATGTGGACAATTACTCTTCTTTTCAGTACTGCGACATTCGAAATTTCTAGACAAGAAAAGCAATTCCACGGAAGCATGGGATTAAAATTAGCGATTTGTCTAGATAGTAAATGACAACAGTCTGGAAAATGTTGAGAGTAAAATTGGATGTTGTTATTTTGTTTAGAAATAAGCATACTTTGTGTTCACACAGTAAAAAAATTCAGCATGTGGACAATTACTCTTCTTTTCAGTACTGCGAAATTCGAAATTTTTAGACAAGAAAAGCAATTCCACGGAAGCATGAGATTAAAATAACATTTTTTGAAACTTTCGTTTCAATTAGTATTTTCAACATTGAACAAATCTTTGAAACAACAGGATTTCCCCACTTTCAAATGATTTAAAAAAGTTTTCTTTAAAAAAGGGATTAAAATAACATTTTTTGAAACTTTCGTTTCAATTAGTATTTTCAACATTGAACAAATCTTTGAAACAACAGGATTTCCCCACTTTCAAATGATTTAAAAAAGTTTTCTTTAAAAAAAGAATCGCAGGTGGCAGCTGGTATTTTTAATTATTACTCCAACGCTATTACTAGTCCAATGCATGATTTTAGTTGATAATCGTCACTCTTTCTTTTTCTTTTTGTATAATTCCAGTATAAGGAACTCCTCAAAGCTTCTCCTGTTTTAATTACAAATAATGTACTGCTCATTATTAATCCTTCGTTGACCTACAAAAAAGTCACCTTTTATTCATCTGATGAGCTGCTCCACTAAACAAAAAACTTATTCACAAAATGTACCCACCCAATCCACCATACCTAAATGCCCTCACTGACTTTGTTTCTCATTTTCCTCATTTCCCCTCTCCACCTTTCTTTTTCAACATTATTATCATCTCCGCGTTTTGTCGAAAGGAGTTGTGCAAGAAAGAAAGACAGAGATTTTCTAGAGAGTATCTCTAAAACAATGCGAGGCTGAAAGTAAGATACCGACGACACGGATCTTTGTATACCATTTGCTTTCATCATGCCATATGGCTACCTATGGGTATACCTACCCAAATACCTTTATTCCCTAAACTTTTTTTGCGCTTTATTTTCGTTGGACAAACCTTCGTTAGTGAAAACTTTTAATTAAAACTCTATGATCTTTTATGTCCCCATCTTTCTACACTTTCTACCTTTTTTATATTTTCCACCACACCGTATCATTTTCTCGGATAATAATTGTGAAAAATCTTCAACGTACACTACAGCTACATCCCATTGTGAAACAATGTATTACGGTCCGTTTCCTCGTTCAGTCTCATTTCATTTTAAAGACTCATTGCACGCACCATAATTTGATGTTATACACAGTTATCGTATAGTTATACCTACTTACTATGTAATATGATGGGGCGACCTGATACATGAGATACCATGTTCTATAACCTTAATAACTCACTTCTAATTATAGTGGCGGAATTATGCATGTACGTGGAAACCTAATATGTGACACAAAAGCAGGAGAAAAGTCTATGACCAAGTCTTGGAATCATTATAAAAATTAAAATTAATTTATAGCATCTGCATTGCTGATGCTGCTTTGTTCTCTTGCTCACCTTAATTTGGGAAGATGATCATGAATCCAGTCACAAACCTCATCAAACTCGACCTCTCTCCTGTTCATGCCAATGTCGGCCTTGTTACCAGCAATGATAATAGGAACCTCTTGAAAGTCTGCGCGCTGTTCCCTAATCTCTTCAAAGCAACCCTTCACTTGCTCAAAGCTCACTTTGCTATCAATCGCGTAGACGAGCAGAAATGCGGACGCATTGGCAATGGACAGGCGACGCATGGCTGGAAACTGGAAGTCTCCTGCTGTATCCAAAATATCTACTTTTAACGGGACACCGGACGGACTACCAATGTCAAACTCGTGCGAATACAAATCCTCCACGGTGGGCTTGTGTTTTTCCGGATAATTGTTGAAAATGAATCGTTTAATTATCGCACTTTTGCCCACACAAGGGCCACCTAGAATTACAAGGCGAGTGCGGTCAGTACAGTCGCCCATGATGATGACAACGTTGATGTCAACTTGAAGAATTGAATAAGCTTATTGGGTTTAATATTAAAAGGTTCAAAGTTTCAGATTTTTACTATTTTCACTAGATAATTGTTGAAAATGAATCGTTTAATTATCGCACTTTTGCCCACACAAGGGCCACCTAGAATTACAAGGCGTGTGCGGTCAGTGCAGTCTCCCATGATGATGACAACGTTGATGTTAACTTGAATTGAATTAAGCTGGAGTTTAATATTAAGAGTTTCAAAGTTTCAGATTTTTTACTATTTTCACTGAAACACTGCGTCTAAAAGATGCTACATAACATGTCCATATTATTATTATTATTAAACTATTTTATTTCAACTTCAAGCGGCTCTCGTCGACTAACCCACAATAGTCCACTCAACTTTCCTTTACCTTGTCCTCTCTTGATTTTTGTTTCCTTACAAGAAACTTAATAACAGTGCCTTCCAGACATCTCACATCACAACCACTCCTCCGCACGTCTAATCTTACTTTTTCATCTTAACTCAAACAACAATCTGGTTATTTTTTCCATGAATCATTATAACGTTTTTCCCTACTCTTTCTTTTTTCTTGCAAAGTTTCAACAAACAAAACAAATAATGTGGTAGCAACAAGAAGGAAAACCGAAACACGATACAACAACAGCAATAATATCAGTGTATTTTCTTTTCTCTTAAATGTCTGTTTGTCTGTTACTTTTAGAAAATAAAGAAGGTAGGGTTGTCTGCTGCTCTGATAATAGCAGTATTATGGCAGTGACCAGGTAAAAGTGCTGTTACAGTTTACAAAAACGGTTTTGTTAGCACACATGACACGCAACGTGACGTGACAATATACCTTGCTTATTGCTATTCCGTTTGATGGTACAACAAGGTAAGTTTAAAAATGGGAATGAAGGGGATAATTTGGAATGTACAAAACAGCAAAGGTTGCTGCTGTTGTTGGATGGATAAAGTGCGAACTTGATCCTCTTTCCGTTTCGATGGTGCAACTTGTAATTGTAAACTTTTTTGTCTGCTGCTGTGGTATTTGTTGTTGGTTGTGGTAGTTGGCGAGGTGATGCTTTGAAAGATTGATGTGATGTGAATTACAAGTACATTGCACACGCCAACTTTCTCCTTATTATGGAATAATAGGGTTAACAGTCAGCACCGCAAGCTCAGCAACAACAACGCGGATACTCAGGTGTAAAAAAGAGAGACAACGTTTTTTAGCTGTTTGGTTAAAGGGAGCTATATTACAACACGGTGACGATAAAGACAGGAAGCAAACGAGATACTGTTGTTGTGGGAACAGTGGCAAGCCAGAGAGAAGAGGTGTGATGATGATGTGATGACAGCTGTGAGAGCGGAGAAAGACGAAAATAAAGGGAGCTATATTACATCACGGTGACGATAAAGACAGGAAGCAAACGAGATACTGTTGTTGTGGGAACAGTGGCAAGCCAGAGAGAAGAGGTGTGATGATGATGTGATGACAGCTGTGAGAGCAGAGAAAGACGAAAAAGTTTTCCTTTAAAAAAGTAAACTAGAGTGGAAGAAAGATAAGGTGGGTGAGAGCAAGCATTCTTTCTTTACTGGGCTGTTAAAAAGAGAGAAAAAGTGGTTTTGGTTTCAATTGTGATGATGATGGCGGTGGTTAGTAGTGGTGATGGCTTGATATGAGGTGGCTTTTGTATTTCAACTCTTATGATGCTTCTGCTGCTCTTGCTGCTGTGTTTTTATTTTTCTGCTTCAGATTCGAGTGTAGACTTTTAGCTTGCTATGTGAAAGTGCAGGAATGGGGCTTTGTCAGACTTTTCAGCATTTGTCACTTTCACTCTCCACTTACTTGTCTGATGATTTTGTTGTTGTTGTTGTGTTAATATTTTGTTTTTCTACCTTCCTTTGAAGTCGTCACTTTTTATTTCTATTTCGCAGTAAATTGGTGATGATAAAAATATAAATGCCTAAGAGCGGCTTTGTTCTGTAATTTCTGCTGTTGTTGTATGGTTTTTAGAGTTTAATGGTTGCATGGCCAAATTTCAGGGGAAGAGGATACGTGAGAAGAAAAATCACTACAGTGGAAGCCAGCGGTTTTTACGTGTCTTCCTTTTCCCTTGTGCGTTTGTCACCTCCCAGCAGGAATCCAGCTAAAAGGGACAAGAGTGAACAGAAACAAGAAAGTTTCACCATTATTATTACCAGTTTAGTGAGGTTGACAAGGAAAGCTATATATGGCTTTATGTGTCATGTAATTTGTTTCTTGCGTGGTTAGATCAGAAAGTTTTGTTGAGAGGGTTCGTGTTGGCGTGTAATGTTACATTACACAGCAAACTGAGGTTTTACACGGTGTCAAGCTCAGTAATAATAAAAAATAAGCAAGAGGTTGAAGCAAGGAAAATAAGTGGTTGTAATTTAATAAAAATGAGCAACATTGTAGAAAATAATTAATACTTTATTTAAGGTAATCACATGAGGGTTGAAAGTGAAGGGGTATGAAAAGGACAGGTTAGAACTTAGGTGAGTTTCACGAAAACTTGATAATTGGGCAGGTAATCAAAAATTTAGTCCTTGCTAGAGACATGATAAAAGTCAAAGACCTTTTAGTCAGATATAACTATGGCGTAAAATGAACTTATTTTATTTGAAAAATCGTTAATTGCAACTTTGTTTGTAAGGTAAAGTTTGGATTTAAAAGTACACAGAATTCAATCAGGTTAGAAGCTGTAATAAACATTCATTCGCGACTAGGAAATACTTTTGCATCTTCATGACTTTAATTTCCATTGACCTCTATTAATACAAACTAGAGTTCCTGCACATGTTAATATTCCTTTTAACTGCTCTCTAAACCACAATTTTTGCTTACTTTTTCATTCCATTAGTAGAAAAGCAGTTCCATTTCATGCCTCTTGTCGTTTTAGACAAGACAAGACTTCCCCTTTTTAGTAAAATACCTACCTACCCGATTCCCAATAAAATGCGACATCATCTCCATCTTTATATCATCATCATAGCGTTCTTATCCTCGTCTTTATTGGCTCTCTCAACAGGGCATACCTTTTATGAACATTGGCATACACTGCATTTATCGTTATTACGCATGTAACTCACGCTCCATTGTACTCTTTAAAATTCTCTCTTTTACCAATTTTCACTTTTCCCTCTCTTCAGCTACAACTACCACCACCAGGCTTCTTTTTACATTCCATCTTGTCCCTAAAAATTCCCCTCTTCCCTTTTTTATCATCACATCATTTTGGAACACAAAAGAATCTCCAACTCTTCTCAAAATCATTTAACATTTTTATACTGAACACTCTCTAGTAACACATAACAAAACGGCGATGGTAACAATAAGCGAATGTGTGCCAGAAAAAGAGAGTAATAGCATATTAGGTCCACATCTATTACACCACAACACCTACCCATACCAAAAAAAGAATGTCAGTCCTGCTATTACTTAAAAAACGATGATAACGAACGACAGCAACATACGCGGCATTAATGACCTTGAAATGCCATTAAACTGTACCATAAGGCATTCAAGGGAGCAAGCTGGCAAATATTTAGAGCATAATATGATATTGTACCAAAACCAAAGAATGTACATGTAACACATACCTCATCCTCTTCATTTCAGATTAAATATCATAAAGAAACTGAGAGTATCTATATATTGCAAGTGAAAGTATAACATTGTACTTTTTCACGCTATTTAGGTTCATTTTTAGAACATTTTATCTCATAATCACATGGCGCTCACTACTGCTACCATACAACACGTTGTGTTGCAGCCAAAAAACAAGCGAGACAAACAATTGAAAGCAGCCAGCGAGCGTTTTCACTGGAATGGCAAAAGAGAGAAATTAAATTGAGAAGCCTGAAATAGCACTGCTCTTTTTACTGCTGTTTTTGTATCGCCTTGTGTGTCAAACAAGAGAGAATATCTCTATAAACTCAAACCTGTAGTTGTGGACAAAATCCTATTTTGCTTGGTGTCGGTTTACGTTCTCTGCTCTGCTTTGACGCTTATTGTTTGCCTTCTATTTAATTCGATTCCTCTTCTCTGATCATTTAAAATTTGTAAAAGTTCAATTGAATCATGGGATAAAAAGACATCAAACAACATAAATTCTGGGAAGTGCTTAACAAGCATATTTATAACTGTTAAAACTAGCAACCAGACAAAAGCTTCAGTGACATCCTCACTGTTTTTTTGCATCTTTTTTTCTTTCTATCTCCATTTCACCATCACACCACCTCGGCAGATTTCTGACTCAAACCAGATAATTTTGCTACGAATGTATTGCTATTTATGAGATGAGTTGCATATAACCAATGCAGAAACATTCCTACGAATACTATTGCAAAGTTGAATTTCAACTTTTTCTCTCGTACAAAAATTGTCGTTTTATGGAACAATAAAAAATATCTTCGTGTTTCACCAGAAATAAAGCTTCTTACACCACAGCCTCTAGATATAGCTTTTCAATCTACAAACTCAATTCCTGTTGGGATAACTCATGGAAACCTTACAATAAACGTATATAATATCAAATATTCCATTTCAACTAAAAGTAGTACAATGGAATAACAGCAGCGAAATAAGCTGTTTTAATAGATGCTTTAAAACCTGCTCTCTGTTGTTTACATTCACTCCTGACCTAGTGCTCAAAGGAATAATCATATCATCAATTCCATTGTCGTCACAAGAACAAAGCTGGAGTGCATTTTTTGTCTCGAAAAGTAACTGCATAGTAATAATAATAACAACATTTTTACACCCACAGACACAATTACTACACAAAGGCAACACAGCGTCATTCCCTTTCATTCCTACAACATTTTTACCGTATTAAACTAACAGCAAACAGCACAGTCACTACCACTACATACAGCTACAGCTAATGCTGCGTTTCACATCATCACCCGGAAATGAGGTTAAATCCGGGTACTTTCACTGAGTTTACGATAGGCTTTCCCGAGATAATGCACTTGACGACATCACGGTACAGCGAAAAAGACGGGGAGAAAAAACATCATAATTTTACAGCTGCTGTTCAAAAAAATATTTCACGAAAAAATCTCTGAACCGAACCACCGAAATCCAGTCTTTTTTATTCCTCTCACCTCCTTCATTATGATATAACTTAGGTAGTGAAAGTGGATTACCTACAATGATTAGTACCATCATCATCTTTGCGCAGTACATTATCCTACCATGGCAAACAGGTATACAAGTTGCATATGTTGTCGCCCACTTTCCCCATCTTACTTAAAACGACATGATGTCAGTCTCTTTTTCTTTTAACAAACGTACAAGCCACCATATCACACCCTTGGGCTTGCTTCTTCCCTCAGATCATATATCTTACCAGCTTTTTCATTCCTCAGGATAAATAATAAAGCCACCTGTCTGGATATCATTCTACTACAAATCGCGTACTTTCTTTGGACTAGTAGCAACGTATACATACATGAAAAAAGCATCTTGTTTTCCTCTCAGAATGATTAGCAAAAACCAGCGAAAAAATATCAGCGAACAATTACCCCAAGGAATCTCACAAACCGCACACTGCAGTAGACAAGCAAGTATCATCACTCGTCATAACAGCAAATCCCAAAGGACATGCTCCTAAAAATAGTCTATCGTACTCTTCATCTTATTTTCCCACTATTTTGAAAGCGTTTTGTTTTTGCATTACAGGAACATGTACATCTTTTCTTTTATTGCACCACCAGTGGAAGGGAGGAAGCGACACGCAACATGTCATGATGACTAATGATTTTGTGTCACATTCCCCCGCAACAAATCTTTTTTCTCTCTCCTTGTAAAAGACAAGACTAAGACAAGTAGACACACTCATTGTGGCATGGTGTCTCTTTCTCCTCTCCACTCCACTGACTTGGAAATATTATCGGCCTATTAAACCCTAAACGACGATAACGATAGGTCCTTAAAAAAGAGATGTACCTACACCGTCAAGATATAGATACCTATGTAACTATAGTGCTTTCTCCATTTCTCTTTGACATCATCAAACCTACAAAATGTTGAGATCATAATAAAAAATGTACAAGCATCGATTTCTTTCCTTTTTACCACCCAGATACATAGGAACCTTTATTATTATTATAGCATATTTTTTAGCCATCATCATCATCATTATAATCCCAATGCCATGTCTTGTCTAAGTGACATCGTTGTTGGTAGAGTAATAATAAGGGTGGTATGAGTACTATCACCCGATTAATGCCTCGCTGTTGGTGGTAGAAGAGGTACCTAGAAGTGGTATGATGCAATGCACTACAATATTATACGCTGTTGCTGCTATTCATTCTCGTTATATCCCAAACAAGGAACATGAGCTTTACTGCCATACCACCAACGCAGCAAAAAGAATAGATCAATCTTAACAACCTCTCTCCCGAAAAAATAATGACAATGACATAAGTTACCATTACCATAATGGATTCTAGGAGCAACCATTTATTCCTTCCAAAGTTCCAACCAAACCCAAAGATTTTGCTTTCCATTTTTTGATACACACACACACAAAAGACATTGTAGTAGGTAATTTTGCAGTGTGTATTAGCAGAAGTAAGAAAACAAGAACAGCAAAAAAGAAAAATGAAGAAACATGGCTCAGCGGTTATTATTATTATCGGTATTTCTACTGCCACTGCCGCCATGATCATGTAATAAGCGCTGCTGCTAACTGCCACATTTACTCCAGTATATAGGAACACTGCTTTTTAAGCTCAAAACAATGATAAGCAATAAAAGGGACACGTAAATCTTTTATAGGCATTAAGGAGTACACAGTGGTATATACGGTGCCGTGTCAAAAGCAAAGTGCTTTGTTGTTGTCTTGTTGTACACAAGGATACACGAATATGATGCCATGAAAACAAACCATTTTTCATGCTTGTGAAACACACTATATAAGAATAACATCCGCAGAAGGAAAGGAGGAAAAGCAGTACTTTTGTACCGGATTATACCCGTGACGTGACCATCATCAGGCAGAAGAATCATCATCGTTAACAGCAACATGCACAACAGAAGCACCATTGTCGTCAAAGACATTCCTTTGCATTCATTGCAATGTAAACTTTCTCTTTTCTGGCAAGTCCATACCTACAACCTCTGTTCTTTACGTGTATGTTTGTGACTGCAGTAGCAATAGCAGCAGCAGTGGAGAAATCACTAACCTAAAATGTTAGACATCCAAGAAGTAAAAGGACACAACAAGCAGAAATACAAGCCTCAAGGAGTTACATGATGATGAGAAGAGGAAGAAAAAGAAAACGAGAACGACACGCACTTAAACACAACTATGCTTTTTAAAGTGTGCACTTGAAAACATGGAATATTTGCTTGCAGTGCAAGTAAAAGAAGGGAGACAGAAGAAAAAATAACATTTCGGGTCATATTTTTGCTACATGACATCCTACAAGATAGTTGTCGTGTATGGAGGTTTTTTTATTGTCACTACATGTACGTGCTTTCTATTCTGTATGTCTTGGTGTGTGTTTTTTTACTCCTCCGGTGTAAATCGATAAGATATAAAAACAAGTTTATACAAGAACAAACTATGAGGCAAGTCTGCAAAAAATAAGCTGGATTATCATTAGTGCATATTATAAGCATGATGATCCTGGATCATAAAAAAATGTTGAAAATGATACGAATATTTATTGAGAAAAAATAATGGAGAACTTTTTATGGTCAGTTACAAGCCATTAGAAAGGTTACGATTGACATGTCAGTGGTAATGTACAGGAGTGGGGATAAGGCTTTATTAATTTTGCTTCTTGAATTATATATACACCAATCTGCGTAACCATGACATTTTGCAAGGTTCGTTAAGCCGTATATTTGCTTTGTTTTATTACAAAGGAAGCGGTAAATAGTTGCGATGGGAAATAATGGAGCAGTATGAAAATAAATGACTTTTTGCACGCGTAATTTCTCTCTGATTACAACAAAGCACTAACTTTCTGTTTGGAACTTGAATAGCAAGTGGTATGCACACATTTACTCTGATAAAAACTGGTTGGCTTTTGATATTGCACAGTTGGAAGAAATAAAATTGTTATCCCACAGTTTTCTGCATGGTACAGATAGGACTATGTGTATAATATTAAGGAATAAACCAAAATGGCAAAAATATTGATAGCGCACAGCTCATTAAAATAGGTAGTAGTAAAACACTTTCTAAATCACCATTATTAATAATAGTCATGTATAATAATAGAAATGAAACATTACAATAAATACATTTTATTTCATTTATAATTCTGGGTGTACTCTGGACAGTTTCCTTCCTTTAAACTATTCTGCATGGTTTAGATAGTACTGTGTGTATTTTATTAAGGAATAAACAAAAATGGCAAAAATATTGATAGCGCACAGCTCATTAAAATAGGCAGTGGTAAAACACTTTCTAAATCACCATTATTAATAATAGTCATGTATAATAATAGAAATGAAACATTACAATAAATACATTTTATTTCATTTATAATTCTGGGTGTTCTCTGGACAGTTTCCTTCCTTTAAACTGTTTAGACTCCTTAGAGATTTTCTATCATTTCTAATGTTTCTGTGTTTTGTTAATTTGCCTTGTTACGCGCGACTTGCACAAATATGTAGAAGACTTCCCTTGTTTGTCACATTTAAAGATTTTTATACTTGGCTGTAATGCTTGATGCTTAGTCTCCTTCCTTTAAACTGTTTAGACTCCTTAGAGATTTTCTATCATTCCTAATGTTTCTGTGTTTTGTTAATTTGCCTTGTTACGCGCGACTTGCACAAATATGTAGAAGACCTCCCTTGTTTGTCACATTTAAAGATTTTTATACTTAGCTGTAATGCTTGATGCTTACAAACAACTCACGTGTGTATGTAATATGCAAATATTTGTCATCTGTATTATTGAACGTTTGTTACTTGTACTTATTTAGTACGCTACCCAATGAACTTTATTCCTGCTGCGTAATCCTACTTTCAATGGTATTCCCTGGATAAAAATCTGAAAAGGATTTATATAAATTGAAAACAAATGTCAGTTTAATTTCCTTTGAGAATTCTAGAAAATAATACGTTTTTACGTTTTTTATTTATTTTGCAAATTGACAGCCGAAATAATCAAAGCAACAAATAAAATGGAAATAATCTGTACTTTGTCCTTAAGCCAGTAGCATCAAATGCAGAATTATTCTTCAAAAGGTTGACAACATTTGTTTGATACTGTAGTTTACAGGAAATTATTACGCTTTTCATCTAGTTTTTCAATTTTCCTTTCATGACTCCTTTTAGTAAGCTGCCTCGTTTATTTAGTTTGCTAGTTGAGCTTGACGAGTGTTGAGTATGAGATTTGAAATTATTAAAAAGTAGTACTGAAAAGCTACATAATGCCCGTCTTGTTTATCCATGTTGTTCCATTCCACATCAGTAGAGTTGCTCTTTTCCCCATGAACTTTTCATACCTTTTTTCATGAATTTTGTACAGCTCCCTGTTAATTGAACTGCTGCAAAATGTTTTCAATTTTGGTTCCTTTTGCTTGATCATGCCACACCATTCAAAAATAAACATATTTCATTAAAATACTTTCAAAACATGAATACTTTGAACTCATCGAATTCGCCTGTATTCTTTACTTCATACCTCTTTTTTCGTGCAGGTCACCCCTGTTTTCTCCTTTCATGACTCCATTCCATTTCGCCGTACTTGTTTGTTGACTTTACGGCCCAAATACACTTTCCTCACAACTTATTCGTTTCTGCCTGTCAATCAATTTTATACATTCACCTATTCACCAACTAAAAGAACTAATATAATGTGTCTCTGTACTTCCATTGAAGGACATTTGTTGGTCGATATACTTTCAGACAACATCATGTATATATTTCTACACCACTATCCTTTCCTCTAGGCTTTTAAAAAAAGTTAAACAAATGAAACTATCGAGACGTCTGTATACAAACATCGTTGACTATTAAGCTTGCGTTTGTGCTTAGTAGTCAAGTCAGTAGTATAGCCAATGACAACAAATTCAAAATATTTTTTCATAGCTAATACCCTTACATCATCAATATAGAAGGTTTCTTGAAGGATTATAAGAAGCGGGGGAACTAATTTTCTTCAATTCTACCAAAATGAAACCACACAGCAAGGAGCAGCATAGCGCAGGCTTAATTACTTAATTGAACCAACTAAGCGAACAATAACGGTGCCATAAGTGAGCACAGCGTGTATACATCCACCTATACCTATATGACACGGTATAATAATTTTCATGATGATGGTAATAATAATATTATGAGCATTACCGGACATGGCACTTTTACCCTAAATGGAGAATACACTGAGATGATGACAGTCGGAAAACAAATTCTAAACATGCACACACGCACACCTATTAATTATGCATCGTTTAACTTACCAACTGCGAATTCTGGTGGTACTGCTACGCTCCTCACTACACTGCCGTTACGCCGCTTTCTTTCATTTTAATTTTAACACATTTATATTATGCTTATGGTATGTATAGGCAGATAGTTTAATGTACAAACCTAAATATGTACAAGCAGATTGCTCTTCCTTTCTTGGGTTTTAAAGTAGGTACTGTTACTTCAGTTAATATTACCAGTCACCACCACACAGGCATGCCAAATCATTTACATGGCCCATAGCATATTTTTCGTATGGTTCGGTATTGTACCTTTGAGCAAGTATAAGTAGTCGGCTGCATTGAGCATGGTGCCTGCAAGCACATGCCATGCATGTCTGTTACTGCTATAAAAAAGTTTCGCAATCCATCCACCACAATCAGAAGAAGTATAAAAAATCTCCACTTTTTATGCGCGGACCATACATTTTCCTAATATGTGTTTTCTTCTTCTCGCTTAGTCAGTCATAGCTTGTCAGTAAAACATGCATGCATCATGCAAATTGGGACAGCATATAAAAATGCCTTTGTTTTGTGTTCCAGAAAAATGAATGGAATCAACACTGACTCATCTCATATTATTCTCCAAATACCTACATATAATATTCTTGAAAGGCAATGCAATCAGAGAGTCAAGCACGGCTGCACTTTTTCCGCAAGTAACATTTACCCCGTTCATTCACCATCGCTACCACCACCACTACACTTTCACTTGTGTGTATCCCTTCTTGTACCAACCAGACACGACGACGTCAATAATCGCGATGATGATGACATTGCGGCCTCTAGCTTTCCCCTTTTTTCTCCTATTCAATTCTCAGAGCACCAAGTACACAAAATATTCAAATTCGCTCATGTGTGACTATCTATCCATCTATTTACATAATGAACATTTTTGAAATGGCAAGCAGCTTCACTCTTTGGAGTGAAGTAGTAACTCTGTACAATGTTCTGCTGGACTTTTACCATACACGGCGCAATAATATGTAATGTAACGAAAATTATTTTATTGCAGAAACAAGCTTATCCCCAAGCAACACACATGCTTTCAATATTACTGCTGCACAGATATCATTTATGAATAAAAATGAACCATGCATGGCTTACTTAGGTTTGTCACGTAAAAATAAACCTAAAAAAATTCCAGCTGACTCTAGAGTTCAAGCACTACTAGTAAAAGTCCATATATTGCAAAAAAAGTCGTAAAACTGAACAAAATAATGTAAAAGACGCAATAGAGTACACTATGATTATTATGGAAGGCATCTTTGTTATAACGCCTGCTGATCCCGTTAGTAGCTTTCCCTTAAAAACTATATTATATTTAGTAGAGCAACTGGACCTTCTGGTGTTTTTTTCACTCAAGAGTATTCAGGACAAGTGGGACAAAAACACCCGCACCGTCTTGCACGATGCATTGAATAGTGAGTGGTTATAGAAATATTTTACGCCAACATAATAACAAGGAGGATTTTGTTGTAACAACGGGTGAAATAAATAAAAGGGAAACCATTTTAAAGAGGATAGTCTGTTATGTGCACAAGTTTCACTGAAAGAACCTACCTTGTAGGGCAGTGCTGCAACGCGTAAAAAATATCTGCATGTTTTAGATCATTTTGTTTTCTACAACTAGAATTTTTGTATGAATTTTGTCGAGTTTTAATAAAAGAAAGGGTACCCTTTTATACGTACTAAGCTATTTTACTAGTTTTTTCCGAAACCCTACAATACAACAGAAGGATGTACGATGCAAACTTTTGAATGAAAATGAGGTAGGCAGAAGGGAGAAAATGAGAACTTGTTCTCACACGCCACTACTCGCCACTCTTTTGCATGTTGCATGAATACTGTATGTATATTGCGTTTTCTCACATTTGATCATTTGATCTTGATGATCATGCAATTCTACAAAATCATAAAGGAGGCATCATCATCTCCATCAAAAAGTAGGAAAAAAATATTTATAACCCGTTTCTTTCCTCTCTTCTCATTTTCATTGCCGACACTTGGAAAATTTCCATCATGAAAAAATGAATGTAAAGGTAAAAAATCTTTTAAAAACACGAATCGCCTTTCATTCCAAATTTTATTCCATTTTCTTTATTGATTCTCCGTCAGGCTGAGAAAGAGAGCAAGGATCAAACTTGCTAAACTAAACTATTTCTTTGGATTTTGAGATGAGAACCGACACACCTTCTCACTTTCTCCAAACTTTTACCTTTTCCTTTGCAGTATTAAAAATATATTTAGAGTGAGTCACGCTTCTGCCGGTGATGTAGTGCCTCTCGGAGTTTATTAGGTGGTAATTCTGTGAAAAATTACTAGTTCGTCTCGCCAACCTGCTATATCACCAAGGTAAAAACAGACGACGGCGATTGAAAGACGACGTGATATTTTGTAACGTTTAGACATATCCAAATATCACGCTCACTCGAGTCTAGAAAACTCCACCAACTTTGACTCATCTATTCCTTCCTACCTCCATCTCACTTAAGTTTAACAAAAATAGTTTTAGACGTTATAATATATTTTATTAATATGCATGTAATGTAGCATGTGTTAAGGTCATTCAGTTCATGAATGCGATCAGTACAAGAGAGAATAACACTGTCTACTACTGCCACCATTCTGAAATGAGATGAGCTGCTCTACTTTTCTAAAAATGTAGTAAAATAAAGTAATATCTAGTCTCTGGACTTGGTTTATGCGATCAGTACAAGAGAGAATAACACTGTCTACTACTGCCACCATTCTGAAATGAGATGAGCTGCTCTACTTTTCTAAAAATGTAGTAAAATAAAGTAATATCTAGTCTCTAGACTTGGTTTCGCCATTGTTCACATTTTACATTATATAGTTATTGCAGGGAAGCAGACTGTACCACTCACGTAGTGTGTATTTACTTGGTAATAAGTAGATAAGCTGCGTGTATAAAATAAAATGGAAAGCTCTATTTATTTTTTCCTTGCGCCAAAGGAAATATGTGCGAATGAAAAGATAAAAGAGATTGCTCGTGTGTTTTGTTNCTTGCGCCAAAGGAAATATGTGCGAATGAAAAGATAAAAGAGATTGCTCGTGTGTTTTGTTTCGTTTTCCCTTTGGCTTTCTCCATCAACTTTGTTAAGAGTATTAAACGAAAACGTGATTCTGCTACTATAGGAGTACGTTGCAGAACATACAATTGTGTCAGTCAAGTTAGATAACAAAACACTTTTTACTGATCGAGGTGCTCATCAAAAATGACACGTAAACAAGCGGTAGTGAAAACGTAAATCTGAAGCAGAGATAGAGAGAGCAGAAGCAAACAATGATAAAGTATTTATATGGGTATATGGGTAAAGTAAAACAAATAAATAAAATATGAAAGCGCGCGAATCTTATAACTTGAATGTTGAGTTATCTTAATCGACGTCCCTGTTATATTAGTCTCTTATAATTTCCTGATGCAAAGATTTTAAAACTTTCACCCACATAACGAGGCTTATG
The DNA here is from genome assembly GCA_036850745.1 of Homidia socia. Classification (NCBI taxonomy): domain Eukaryota; kingdom Metazoa; phylum Arthropoda; class Collembola; order Entomobryomorpha; family Entomobryidae; genus Homidia; species Homidia socia. The sequence continues at coordinate 21,936 of JAANSP010000234.1, forward strand.
GATATACAAAATACCTACTTCTTGACGAGTTCAACGTTTTCTTGTCAATTGTCAGAAAACGAAATTTCCTTCATTTTCATGATATGTCTTCTAGCTGAATATGACATTTAAATGACAGGTGTAGTATTACATTACTTTATAAGGCTTTTTCCTGACCACCATATCATCAACCCAATATCATCAATATTTTATTTTTAGTAATGCCCAAGAAAGCTACAATCATCATTAGGAATCATCACGATAATAATTGTTAAGTTGCTATAATGTTCTTCAGTAGCAATTTATGCGCTACAACCCAATATCATCAATATTTTATTTTTAGTAATGCCCAAGAAAGCTACAATCATCATTAGGAATCATCATGATAATAATTGTTAAGTTGCTATAATGTTCTTCAGTAACAATTTATGCGCTATAAACATTTCTCATAGCGTTGCGATTACTGACCACCTTTCATTCCTGTTAGCCTTAAAGACAAAACTATACGGAACAGTAAATATTGGAATGCATATATTTTTTCAACCTTCGTCTCATTTCCAACTTTCCCATCATCATCATCGTCACGCTGCCATATAATCAAAGTCATGTTTGCTGTCATCACATTGCCTATTGTACAAAAAACCAGAGTACTGCCATATTTATACACTTGTTTTCGGTGTTGTACAACATGACGACGACACAATGGCTATCAAATCGAGGAAATATCTAGGTTATCATTATCGTCAAAACCAGAGTACTGCCATATTTATACACTTGTTTTCCGTGTTGTACAACATGACGACGACACAATGGCTATCAAATCGAGGAAATATCTAGGTTATCATTATCGTCGTCATCATCATCATGTATGACCATCAACACAAAAATACACTGCATGTTACTTCTGTTTTTGTAGCATCCATCTTATCTACCTTCACCATCAACCATCACTACTCACCTTACTCTATTCTAGGACTACTGCTACCACCACACTATCTATCTTCCTGTACCTACTTTAATGAAAGCAATGTCGACATGATATTCCCACTCTTCTTTTCCTGAATAATATCCCACAAAAAACTCTTGTCATCATCATCACTGCCCATTTCCATTTTCACTCGATACGCTCTACTTTCTCCCTTGAATGCATTTTCATTCTCACAGTCATCAGATAACACTAAAAACACTCTTCTCACACGCGATGAGACTATATACTCAGCAGTATGTAAAAAACAAGAATAAGTTTGTGAAGATGATGATGAGCATGATGAGGATAATAAAAGGAATTCTAATAAAAAGTAATCGTGTGTATAGGAGCGGCATGCATAATAATATGTACATACATCACATCAACACCACCACCAACTAAATGAAAATGAAAGTCCACCATGCGTGTCGTAACAGTAAAAATCCAAAAAATACACAATCTGGAGTGTATAGTAGTCTATTGGACAGAGTGAGCAGCAAGTACCTTCATTTTCATTCAAACCAAACCAAAACCACGCACACACGCCAACAAATAACCGACCAACTGGCCAGATTCATTTACACCCATTCATTCCAAAGCAACCAGATAGGAGTCAAAAGACACTGCTTGTTTTTTTACTTCATTTTCTCTGCATTTTCTGCTGATTGCAAATCTAAATTGAATTTTCACTCCCTTTTTATAATTATATCTACAAAGCGTATAAAGCCACAGAGGCGGCAGCAGCAGCGAGGCGAAAGTCAGTTTTAAATTGAATGTTGGCAGTGGGCAACTTCATTGTCTGGAAGAATGGATGGGAAATGATGAATAAAACGGAGCTGTTTTTTGTTTTGACGTAAAACTAATTTAAAACTGTAGCAGTCAACCGTGACCATCCCTGCATGCCTTTTATTTTGTTTATAGTGGACATTTTTATATGTCAAATAATATATGCAAATGAAAGCGCCTAATCAAAAAAACTACACGAAACGAAAAAGGTTGTTTACTTTGATGCATTAATATTGTTGTTGTTGTTGCTCCTCTTTTTATTAGTGTTACGCAAAATAAAGTCAAACAGTTCCCTGGGTAGAAATCCCATAAACATTTTTTGCCCTTATTTAAATTTAAAAATAGGATTAAATCCTGCATTTTCCATTTAATATTTGCTGAGGTTGGAATAGAAACGAGAACAGACGACAATTAAGGGAATACGGATTTTCGTAGTATTATTGCGCGGTAAATTTTTTTGGAAAATGTTTGCTGAAAAAACCCGCAAGTAACAACGCAATGCAAGGAACAGAGAAAATGGGTACCGAAATCCAAATAGGTAAGTCAACTTGCGATTAGTGCAGTGGCATACCGTAGTATTAAAATTCACAGGCACACACACATGCCATTTATCCCATTAAGTACCTTTTTCTTTCTTATTTACTCAATGCAGTGAATGTATCTACATCCATTATATGTTTATGTGTATAAACGTAAAGAATATAATTATATTATTATTATGATGTGGTGTCAGCCCGTGTGTATTTTTTGCTTTCTTTTCATGCACGCCTGTCTGCTTGTTAACCTGACTTGAAGCCGTCTCCTTTTAATTCGATTGTCTCCATTCTACTTCCTCAAGCAAAAAATAAACCAGTTCTATGCTGACATTAAAGATTTCTTTTTGTGCGGAGAGCAATAGCAGACTTTTAGTGACATGAATCTCGTTTTTAGCTTTCTAGAAAAAATATACTCTGTAGAAGACAAGACAGGGACGCCACACGCATCAGCAGCTCTTTGAAAATCTAGTTTCCATCCTTCATTTAGCAAAGTTGACACTTGAAAACTGATTTGTCGACAGATAGCGTGCATATAGGAGTACGATAAAGTAAAGTCAATTGAATGAAACGTTTTCAAGTAACAAAGACACTAACTTAGGGATAAAGAGGAGAGGAAGAAAAGTGTCAAAAAATTGACATTGAAGGGCCATAATTGGAAGAGAGAAAATGGAAAATAAAGTATAAAAACTGGTACTTACGGATCTCGGTAAATAACCATCAGGGGAGAAACTGCATAGTAACTGCAAATTCAACGTGTCACTTCACCCCACAAAATATTACTACGGATTGTTTTACTCTGTAGGATATACAGGCAAAAATAGGTTTTTTTTATATTATGTATTTATGCAATGACTTTTGCTCACTTGAAGAAAGTTGTGAAATTCATACAAAAACAACAACAAGAAGCACAAACTCAAACAAATGTTCACTCACATTGTTTTTGTTAGCACACGTAAACTCTAATTCCTTTAGCTAGAGAAAAATAGAGCAGAGTTTGGAACTTTTCAGCTTTATGGATGCAATTTAACTCGGCATGCTATTATATAGGAGATACGTAATAGAATACAATATTTTTAGTAGTGGTTGTCTGGTGTGCGTCTGTCTTGGGCAGACTACAAAAGAGAAATGCTAGTTTTCTTTGGAAGTCTATGAAATTTTGTTTCTATCGCATGGAAAAAAGACAGACGGGTAGAGACGACATATATACTACATGATAATATATAATGCGTAGTAGCAGCAGCGATCGCTGCAAAGAAGCAACGGTGGCAATGAAGAGAAGTGGAAATGGCGAAAATGTAGCTGGTGTTGTTGCTTACTTTGCTTCTGTTGATAAAGCAGTGCCGTATTATCCAAGTCTACAAGCCGAAAGAAAAACAGGAATT
>JAANSP010000235.1:0-25582 GCA_036850745.1 Homidia socia
CTGACTACTGTTGATAATCAGTTACAATTTTTTTGCAATTTGGTACAACTTACAACTGCGACCACAACCTGCGCAACTGAACACACATAATGTTATTACTATCATTATCATCATCATCATGCTGATCTTATAATCTTATCATTATATCCTCTGCATGCATGTACACTACATGGACCCATTTCACGTGTGTACGTCCTTGCCAAACGTAAATTATTTGAAAATTTATGAAAGATTATCTCTTTTAAAATATTATACATTTTTGTAAAGTTTTAGATGTTTATCCCACCCCTTCTACCAAACAAAAAATGCAGCAGCAGCAGTGTTTTTAGTAGAGAGACAAATGAAAGTAAAACGTCAACTCATCAACTCAACTATAATCATCATCAGCAGCAGCCACCACCATCACCACAACATCAGAGGTTGGTTTTTTTTCTGCCACAGCTAAACTCTGCCGTGCAATAAAAAGAAAAAAATGTTGATGCTGCTGCATGTCTAGCTAAAAAGAATTTTAGCTTTATCTTGAGGTCCTTCATCATGAATTTGAATTTGGGTCAGAGGAACCGAACCATTTGATATACGATTGCGGAAGCTCTACATGTCTTTTGTTACGTTCCTTCTTTTTGCTTTTACACCGTCTCTCTCGCCATTTTCTGTGACACAATTGCTTTCTACACTATATTGTACGTAAGTAGATGTAACACTATAATTTGAAATTCCGTCAGACTCAGACAAGACAAGAGTATGAGACAGACGCAAAAAAATCATTTCAGTCACCGTAGCGTAAAACCATGTATCAACAATAAAATGCATTTCTCACTCATTCACATGTTGCCTTATTATTATTTCACGACGACGACGACCCTCTCACTTATCATCATCACTGACGTGTCTATAGTAGAAGTAGTAGTGTATTGCATCGATGATATCTGCAAAGATATCTGCTGCTTCTATATACTAACTTGCAACTACCCCCATGTGGAATTACCATCATTAAAAGAATGTTGTGTGATATGCTGACAATGAGTGAAGGAAGACTATGATGACTCCCCTTTTTCATTCATTCAGATTAACACAAGAGGAATGATTGTTAAAGAATGTTTCTTGCATCATGCAAAAATGAAAAAAAAATCTTGGGTAGAAGAAGCGTTTAGGTACATTGTTATTACCTATTATTATTCTTATATGATGACATGAAATAAATGCCTTTTGTATGAGAGATAAGATACTGATGTGACTTTAGTAACTTTTATTTGAATTCCTTCAGTTGGTCAATATATTGAAAGTGGGATTTAAGAAAAAGGTTAGTGGTGGTACTTAAAAAACTCATCTAGTGGTGGGTTGGTCTGGTCTATGATGAGTCTGAATTCCGCCATTACTTTGACTGTACAAAAATCTTTACACTATTTGCATTCATTTTTTAGCCGAGATATTTGCCAATGTTGTTGATTAAGATTGATAGAAAAAAATTGATGGTCTTTTAAACTGCTGGTATACATGCATTTTCCAAATCACTCAGATTTGTTGGAGATCAAATAGCCTTCAAATGATGGGATACGGAAGCTGACTGGGTATAAAATATTGATTTTTAAATAAATCCTTTTATTATAGCTTTATTTTACCGATTTGCTAATAATGACTAATGATACTTGTCAAAGAAGAACGTGTGAAAAGCATTGAAAGAGATGCGATTACAATATTGGTTTAACGGCAAAAAGTTGACAGCAGAGAGAAGCTTTATTCAATAGTAGTAAAAAAGCAGCATGACACAAACTTACCCCCTCATTCCCAAGGAACCTTAAAGTTGCACGATGTCCAGTCTTACTCTGTAAATAGAATGACATACAGACACACATTTTAGTACCATGAAATATTAATAATTGAGCCCTTACATCTACTAACACTAATATTATTTTATTGCTGCGCGTCGCGCGTCATCATTATCCTCGTTTATCTTCCTCTCCAGAAATAGCGCAGCGCGGCAGTAGTGAATTGCATTTCTACTCTCCATTACAAATTATTACAATTACCTGTTACATTATTATTAGCAGTAGCGAGAATTCATTTTTTACGAGGGAAAAAATGACCTAATCTAAGGTCGTCACAGAATGAATGAATGAACGAAAGCAACAGAACAGACAAGTTGCATGTATCTCTTGTCATCTGTCTGTACAACAATGTAGATAGGAGAAGATATATTATGTGGATAAATTGTAGTATATGTAGCTAATATAGAACATTAAACGACAATTTTATTGCATTATTATTAAAGTATCGATAAGGTTACATTGATGATCTTTTTGTGGCCTCGCCTGCCATTGACGAGGGCCAGGTACGACAGCTTTTTTATGTACCATCATCATTCGCCATGTCATTTGATTCTGTAGTTTATTCAAGTCTTTGTGAAGGGAACGAACGAACACAATGACCTTCAATCGATGCACATCACATTTACATATTATTACCTGTGTTTCTACCTGCTGGGCCTATATATAGTCAAGTAGCAGAGTACTGGTAGTGGTGGTGGTGGGATAACCATGATGTTACTTGTTCGTCAAAGTAGAACTAATAATGTCTCAGTTAGCAGCAGAAATAAATGGATAAATACCTTACAATGCTCAACTAACTCGAGCAATCATCATTATTAATGCTATTATATGGCTGCTTTGCTTCTTTTTCCAACCAACTCCATTACAACCATTCACCTTGCGTTTGCTTGCCAAGAAAAACCTTTAGCAATGTTTACTACGTTAACATTTAAATGTGTAACATTGTCATAAACTGTGTTGAATTATTTCAAGTAATATGTGGTGACGGATGGGGATGACTCAAGCCAACTTGCTTGCCTTCTCTGCAGCTGTTTCTTTAGTGTTATATTATATTGCATCAAATCATTTTAACAATGGTAATAATTTCATATTATTGGGAAAATTCAAGTTTTCCATCAAAAACGAAAAGAAATTTTAATTGGGAATATGTTGCATCTTGCGATGAGTGACAATAATTACTGTTTTCTGGATATGAACAAGATCACGTTTTGCAAATTAGACTAATTATGTCAAACATATAGCCTTAATGTAATTTTTACAGTTCCATTTCCTTTACTTCTTCCTTCTTTGGCATTATTTATAATGACACATACATGAATAATGAGACGTTCCATTTATATGAGGATTTGGATTATAACTCTATTTAAATTTTGTATTAAATTGAGAATTTTATGAGCAAGCTACTCTTCCTGTTATTTTTTTGCTGAGAATGAGATCAAATTTTACGACATGACTCCACGTTTTTGGGAGTGTTTTTTTATCTGCTTACACACATCGAACACCAAGTTGTTTGGAGAGGAAGGTTGAGATTTTTTAGGGAACCAAGTATATCTAAACAAGTAAATCTAGCAGTAAACAGGATTATGATCAAATCAGTGTGAGTGTGTGAATTTTGACTGGAAAATGATTCTTCAGAAATTACCAGTAATGGAAGTTGTAGTTGTAGACTTTTAATTAATCTCATTTTTGCCTACTCAAAATGGAAGTTACAACTATTATTATTTCTGCGTACCACCATAACATGGAATTAAAAATTAATACTGATTATATCGCATAACATGTTAAAGGTAGAGTGTGCAAAAATTAGCTCTTGAGAAATTTAAAAAAATGTACACAAAAATAAAAAAAATATTGAATCAATCATCATAGATGACAAAATAAAACAACGTGCATCACGTGCAAATATATAGATGGATACACCTCCAATAACTTTTTCCCGGTACCGTTATCATTTTCATTCATTATCACTGAATTACCATAAATGAATCAATCATCATAGATGACAAAATAAAACAACGTGCATCACGTGCAAATATATAGATGGATACACCCCCAATAACTTTTTCCCGGTACCGTTATCATTATCATTCATTATCACTGAATTACCATAATTATGCTAAAGATTTAATTAAAACTTTCAAGCATCCAATAATTACTTATTGTTGCAGAAAGATAATTAACATTTTTATGCACGATTTTAGCCAAAATTATTTTCAAAAGGGACAACTATCGAAATCATTGTGATCTAAACTTCTAAACTGCTAGTACTGATTGGGTATTGGGTGACCTTGCATTTGTGTTAGCAAGAAATTTAGGAAAGCCTATACTTCAACTGAACCAAGGAAAAGCTGCTGTAACTTGTTACGACGAATAAAATAGACAAAGGGAATTTTTTTCATTCTAAAGAGAACCTATATGCGCATTGCATCATATCAGATTGCATGAGCGCTGAGCACGCTTTTTGGACGGTTGTCGGGGTAGGTACATGCGTCTTGAATTATTCCCTTCCTTTCAACGATAAATAATAATAATTGCCAACTAAATACGTTGTTTATGATGAGAATTACATGAATTACGATAGAAAAACATTCTCATTTTGAGACCAGGAAGAAATGTCAACTCTTGAATAATATTCTTGTCCTGTTCCATATGACCGAGCCTACATAACAACTTGGATATGTTGAGTTGTTCAGTGTAGCTCCCGTAAAGTATTTAGGTAGTGCCGAGGGCAATCATCCTGTCAATTCTCACGCATGAGAGCAAAACTGGGAAACAGAAACAGTCCTCACAGGCTCTTCTTAGTTATCTCATTGCAACGCTGCTACATTTTCATATTCGTTCTGTTATTTATTGCATATTATTCTCCATTTCATAAACTTTCACCTGGAAATTAAAACTCATTTTTCGTAAGAGAATATCCAATTAAGTTGGATGATGATGATGATTATTATTACTATGTTTCATGCTCAATGCCCACGAAAGACTACTATTTCCTAATTGGTCTCATAATTATTTAAAATTTCATTCCTGTTTCTCTCAACCCAATGTTTTAATTGCAGCTCTTCTCCTTCCACAAAAAGTCATTGTACTGCACGTTTCAACATTTTCATCATTCCACCCCTCTGCTTCTTATATAACGGTTCATTCAAAGCTTCAAGAACAGGAACGAGGACGGGACATATGGTGCTCATTGCTCTCCTTCTCCAGAGTCGTTTGTCCGTTTTATTAATAAAAAGAAGTGGAATAGTAGGAATAATATTAATGCTTGTTTGTAGAGCTCTATAAAACCGTGAATAATGAAAGAGAAGGCTTGTACAGCCGTCGTAGCAGAGGAGCTGGGAAGAGAAAATGAAAGGGAAGAACAAGGAACAGAGCAACTAGTGGCGGTGGTGGTAAGAATGGATAATAATAATGATGCTAGTAGGTATACATACATTGGCATCACCGATATGCAAGTATGACTGCACAAAGTAAGGAGAAAAAGGGACTTTAATACTGGAGCTGTCACTCTTAACTCCCTTTTTCAATTTCCCTTTTTGACGGTTTGCTGGGTATCGCAACAGCAGCAGCCATATATGTAAAGAGAAATTACAACACAAGGTTTAAAATCCTCTGCACTCCAGTTCCAACCAGTCAACAACAAGAGTATTATTAATATCACTACTAGACCAGAATAGAAAGCCCAAGCCAAACTGGCTTCTATACATTCTCTACACCTACTTACTCTTTACTCTATGCATGCACTATTTGCTACTTTGCTAATGCAATGCCTTTACAATTTTCCATTTCATTCCAATGAACTGAATGTTACATTTTATATATGTGATGTGCCGGCATAAAATATGCAAGTTACTGTAGTTTGCCATCGCACTTTTTTATTGAAGGTTTCTGTCTGATGGATGGTCTGGGTTTTGTCCAGTTCATTATAATTTTATGCAATTTAATATTTTTTGTACTGTTAGGTATATGATATGGCGACAAACGCAAACTATTATTGCGACTTGTTTATTGTGCGTGTGTCGTTTCGTTGTGTATTTACACGAACAATTTTGCTATTTAGTAGACATATCATATTTGAAGTTAGAGTCAATTTATTTCCCGTTTCATTTATTTGACTAAAGTGGCTTTTAGATGAAATGTACAATGTACCTCTAGTTGTTCCTCCTCCTCACATTTCATTTATTTATGTATATTCAACAGGATTTAAGCACGCATATCTATCTTCATCAGAGGGCTGCTACAATCAACAATTTTATTTTATGATCAAGTTGTTTATCTTTCCGCTCGGTTTGCGCACGCTTTTTAACTAACCAAACTATATAAATACTTGAAGGAAATGAGTTGAGAGATTATCGCTGTGATATTAAACTATTCACAAAGTAAATTGACAAAATCTTTCCTGTCCACTCGACTCTCCCTCTAGTATGTCCTCATTTATGAGTAAAAATTTAAGTTGGAGCAACGAGCAAAATTATTACGATTTTTATCGGTGAAACATTAAAACTTACTTTCTCCAATTGACCCGAGCGGAAATCGGGGCCATATACATATTTGTTGATTGCCGTTAGATAATCTACATTTCATTCAATGTGTATAATAATATCATTGTATGGCATTTGAAGAAACGGTCGTTTCTACTCTAAAAGATATTGAGATAATTGAGTAGTTCAGAGCAAGTAATTATAATACTGTATTTCCACTTCCTTCCACTGATCTCAGAAAAAAACTAATTGCATTTAAAGGAAAAATACATTTTATTGGAAAAGAGTATTCTTTACTGCTAATGCTGCTGGTCAGTCAATAGGATATAGGTATTATACATTGATGTCCGACCGACTTTCAACCTGTCATGCAGCAAGTTACCTCATTTCATGTCTTTAAAAAAACTGAAAATATTCCATGAACTTTATAGCATGAATAATGACATTTTAATGACATGCAGGTGGAAAATGTTTCCTACAAGGTAAATGAACTAAATTTTTTTTTATGAACAAGAGGGCGATTTTACACCCATTTCGTTCCATTCTCCCGATCCTTTCTAACTTTTGTCTGACCCTTTCAGTTTCTGGGTAAATTGATCAAATTGGGCAAAGTAGGAAAGAGAAACAACTGACTACTGAAACTTTGGACTAATTGGTTCTAATGAATGAAGCTATACTTTACTTACATTTTGCAAGTTCATTCTATCAGCCTGTTCATTTTTTTAAAAGAAAGTTGAGTGTTTTAACCATCTTCTTGTTACGTACATGCATACAGGAAGAAACCATTTTTTTCTAAAACTTCATTCTCGTATCATCATACACCCAATATTTACAGCTTTTTCAAAGTATTTCATCAACATTCTTTTCAAAAAAGAAAAAGCTAAAATAATTCCGGCTTTCTGAAAAATTGATCAAATTGGGCAAAGTAGAAAAGAGAAACAAAGTAAAACTGACTACTGAAACTTTGGATTAATTAGTTCTAATGAATGAAGTTATACTTTACTTACATTTTGCAAGTTCATTCTATCAGCCAGTTCATTTTTTTAAAAGAAAGTTATGTGTTTTAACCGTCTTCTTGTTACGAACATGCATACAGGAAGAAACCCTTTTTTCTAAAACTTCATTCTCGTATCATCATACACCCAATATTTACAGCTTTTTCAAAGTATTTCATCAACATTCTTTTCAAAAAAGAAAAAGCTAAAATAATTCCGGCTTTCTGATTCTTCTTCTGACGGTAGCAGTATATTCACTCCTCAGTTTTTAGACTACTTCTTCTTTTCACAGCAGCAGCCTGTAGCATACACACTTCTTTCTTTCATTTAGCTTATCTCCTAAATAAAATTAGCATTAGCAAAAGCACGCACAATCTGCATCTCAATGTCTATACATTCTCAAAAATGATAGGTATCCACATATTCTCTCTGTGTGTGATATGATGTGTTATTATTACACCAACCACCATCACCTTATCTTTATCATCATCATCGGTTATCTTTCTCTTCTGTCTGATCTACGTGGTGCATGTACTCTCTTACATCTTGTTATTACACAAGCATGAATCTGATGCTGCTATTTATCTGTCTGCATACAATGACATGCTACAATAATAATGCTATATACTTCTACCACCGTGCACTTTGTTGCCTCTCTCTATCAATACCTCATTGCTGAAGCACACACAAAATACATTTTACAGCAGACATCACAGACGATCTTTAGCCTAAAATAGAGCCACTGTCTGTGCAATACTCTTTTCTGTGCTAAACTATGTAGCATTTTATAATTCAACGTATTACTTGTGTGAGAGAGAAAAAGAAAGGATGCATAATAATAATAAAAATAATGTAAAGAGCACAGAGTAAAACATACATAGTTGCATTTTCCACTACTACCATTTCTTCCTTTAGCATTACATTTTCTTTGAAATTTAATGCTAAATACTCGATTCAATTGTATTACTATTACCACTCATTTAATGCATTATTAGCAAACTTGTTGCAGAAAAGTAGACAAGATGATTATTATTACTACCACCACTAACTATTGCACTATAGACACTGAACTGACTGATCCGCTTACTATATTTATAATACAAGCTTAAGAAAATGTTTTAGGAAGGAGACATAAAATTTAGTGCAGCAGTAGTAGTAGCAGTAGCAGCCGTGCGTAATGTAATAGCAATGTAATGTGTCATTGAATTGAATAGTGCATTTTGCAGCAGCACACCTAATATGGGTTTCCTTTTTGGACGAATCGAATCAGTCTTTGCTGTATAGTCACGGCTGTAAAAATGCATCGATTCGATTCTATTAAAAAGACTGAAAAAATATATAATAATAAATCTTAATTCAACAGCTTCATGGGTTTAAAATAAGCTTTTGTTACTAGTATGTACTGCTTTGTTGTTGGGTTTTGAGTTTGTTTGGAAGGGATACAAGTTTTATAGAGAAATCTAACTACCTCTCTAGCTAGCCGTTTCAAATAAATAAAAAATGTAGAAGGGTCCAACTACCTAACATTTCTTTACCTACTTCTTATCACCTAAAGATACAGCCAGCACCAAAAAGTTCTATACAAACTTGTGTACTTTGTAAAAGAATTTATTTCAGAAAAAATTTCTATAAAGTTTAAAGGCACGTTCATTTCGTGCGATTGCTGTTTGTTACTATTTAACAAAATATATATGTGTCTGTAGATTTTTTTATGCTTTTTCTTTCAATCCTACCATTTTTACACTCAAACAAACTGCTCCTAACTATACATGCTGATCTAATCATTTTGGTAAAGTTGATGACGATGATGATTGCCTGTTGCTTCAAAGCTACGTTGCCAAATTCAGAGAATCTTTAGAATTAGAAGGATGGATGAATGAAGTGAAATTGAATGAATGGTTGATTGAAAGGTTGAGCTTTGAAGAAGAAAAAAAGACTTTTAAAATGCAGCATAGTGGTGCTGCAAAAGGAAAAGAACAAATGAAAACGAAGACAATGATAAGTACGAACGAGGAGACATCAATCAACTTTACTTTGTTAACTGTGTCAAAAAAGAAACAAATTATAACAAAAAGTAATTCATTCAATTATTATAAACTGTTTCATTTTCGTGCTAAATCCAAAAAGATTTCTCCACAACATGCAATTATTTAATTAAAAACATTCTATTTATAGTTAGTTGTCTTTTAAAGCACCTGTTAATATATCCTTAAAAATTCAATTCAACTTCCCTAATATAATATATTATTCGTTAAAAAAATGGCGCAATGAAAACGATTTTAGGTTGGTCGCATAAATTAGTTTCGTTTTTAAATACCGTTATAAATGGAAACACTAAAATTAACTAGTGTCCGCAAAATTATCGTTTTAGTTTCTACATAATGACATTGAATGGATGAATCAAAAAATGAAGTGAATTCTAACAGAGCTGAAGGGCAAAAAATATGAAACTAGATACAAGGTGGTCGTGGTGGCGTGATGACATGACATGCGTTCGCGCATAGCGCATGCCAAAGGTTTGAAGTTTGATGATTGAGTTGACACTTTCCTTCAAAACCGTTGATGAATCCAAGAAAAACCCTATACAAAGAGCTTGCTACGTATCTAATTTGATTATGCATCTGGTAATATGTATATGTTGATTGTTATAGTGGTGGCGTGATGACATGACATGCGTTCGCGCATAGCGCATGCCAAAGGTTTGAAGTTTGATGATTGAGTTGACACTTTCCTTCAAAACCGTTGATGAATCCAAGAAAATCCCTATATAAAGAGCTACGTATCTAATTTGATTATGCATCTGGTAATATGTATTTTTGACTGTTATTTTTATGATGATGATGAAACACTTGAAATATTAACATTGTCATTTCCGTCCAAGCTCTTGACTTATCAAACTAGAATAGTATGGAAAGCTCAATGAATTAATACCTATACATTATCTAATTCATTGTGACATGCTTACAGTGAAAAAATGTAAAGAAAAATGGTGACGTTGCACTTTTCGAACAATGTGAATACTAACATTAAGATGAAAAGTAACTACCTCAAGCCTCACCCCAATTAATTTAATATTGCCAATGATTAAAATATACTGCCAATGGATAGGTCTAGGCCTAAATGCAAATCAATTGATCATTCTTCATCCTATCAGCCATTCTTTAACTTAACTCACAAGAAAACGTGCTGGAGTCTCAAAGGATCTTGAGTCCCATAAATTATCATTATCATTTATCATTCAATTTAAAGTATTTATCGTTTCATAATATGATAAAAATACAATACTTTAATGGCCCTGCAGTAAGTACTAAGTACGTTTTTATTGTAATGATCTATTCATTTTTCATCAACACGACATTTTTTTCGTTGCGTTGTTTAGAGAAGATGGGCTATTATGTCGGTCAACCATTTAATTTAATTGCTCTATATATGTTAACGATTTTGCTATTTTTTTTCGTTAAAAACAACTTAGAGATAACTGGAAAGAAAGCAAGAATCATGTTGTTGCCGCAAACACTTGCAGTAGTTTTTTTTCATTTTGAGATGCACACTTTAAAAAGGCACTTTTGTCAAAAGGCTACTAAAAGAAGACAACTTTGAATTTGAGGAACAATAACGGTTACACTTTCCCATTTCCAGTTGATACAGCAGATAACGGATTAGAATCAATGGCAAGCACTCGACTCTTGTTTAATTATCTCCAAACTGCTGAGCTCATTTAATTAGCCGCAAAACAGGGTTAACAGAGAATTTTTATTCGAATTCGGGTAGAAAACATAAATGACATATTTTGTCACAAACACAAGAGGTCTAACAAAAGGAACTGTTAAATTTTAAGAAATACTTAGATATTTGCAGTTTGACACATTTGCTAAAACACCTTTTCAAATACACATACTTTTTACATTTTACTGTACAAATAACAAAGAAAATTAAACGTGTACATTTTTGCTAAAAAGGCAAAATGCAATCACACTTTTACCGCAATCACTCCGCGCACTTTTAGACTTTTAATCATAATTTGTAACCAAATTAGCAATTTATAGCTTCTTACCTGTGATTTCAAATAATCGTCTATGGCCCTAAGCGCAGAATCGGTTAATTTCACAAAAATCACTGCTTTCTTATCCACACTGATTATTATGAGATGAAAGTCCATACTTGACACCTTCAACAAGTGCCATGTTCCACAAGAAAACCCACAATTCTCTCGAAGTAATTTAAATGGCGATTGTCTTGATAAATTGATTGAAACAATAGAAGCAATAAACGTTTTTTTTACTCCAGCAACTTTCAACTTTAATTATTATTATCTTCTTCCCACATTCACATGTGCACTTTGAATTTTGTTGATGTATTGTTCAATTTAATCAAACATAAAAAAACTAATTCATCATTCTCTGCAAACAACTCAAACCGAACAAAAAAGCAAAACGACGAATTGATGGCGATGAGGATTTACGTAGGCCAGCTGTGTACTCCATCCATCATTATCCTCCTATGCACATAAAAAGGCAATAACCATTAATTAAATTAGCAACTTCTTGGAACTGTTTGGAAACAAAACAACAATCGACGCTGCTGCTTGCTGCTGCTGCTTTGAGCGAGAGAGACTATTTAATAAGAAGGCTGAACAACATTTCCGTCAACTTCCCACCAACTCTCGTTGTTCTTCACCGTTTCGTTCTTTTCTTTTCTTCTCTGCTATTCCTTTCTCGTTTACTTACAACAACAACAACAAACTCACAAAACTAAATTCAATATTGATTGCTTATCCATTTAGCAAATTTTTTGGACAACAACACAATCTTTTTCTTTAATAATTCACCACGATAATTAGTCAAGTGTTGTTATCAATCAAGGATTACATTACATTATTTATTTACAACAATCAGCGCAAATTTCTTGACGAGTAAATGCTAAATAATAATAATATCTCTCTTCTAGTTATATTTTTGTTGTAATAACTTTTCCATAATAATATTAATCTGGTTGGCGTGATGTTAAAAAAAATGTGATGCGTGGTATTAAACTCTACTATTAAAAGTCTTCAGTGGTATTATCTATCTTGTCTTGTGTTGCTGCTGTAGTAGTACTAGACGTCCTCTACTTTACTTACTTTTTTAGCTTCTCTTCTCTTTACCACTTTAACTAACTTGCTTGTGTAGTAGAGCTTGTGCTACAGCATAATAATAGTAATGTGTAGTAGTAGTAAAAATGATGATGATCATCATCACCAAGATAATAGTAATACCTAATAATAATATGCAGATAGGTATAGATTGTACGTACACACAATGCACAGGGAATTCAACAAAAATCTTTTTTCTCTCTCTAGCGTTTTGGCTACTTTAGATTTTTTATTATTACCGAGACGAGATATTACAATTACAATAGTTAGTTAAACATGGATAAAGACACAAATTTTTGCTGCATGCAGAAAATGTAGAAAAAAAGAAGAGACAGAGACGCAGAGCAGTAGAGAGATATGTGAATATTTGCTATTTAGTCAGCAGCAGAGAAGAAATGAATACTTTAATAAATGTGTATTTACAATGCAATGTTGTTTCAATCTTTCAATATTTTCCAATGTGTGTGCAGGGAGGTTGTCGTAAAATAATCTTCTTAAAGCATGATGGATACACACATGTAATATGAAATGTTAAAAAAAAAGATTTTTTTTCTTGTTCGTCTTTCTACAAGTAGTGCTATTCTATAATCATAAATAGCTACGTGTGCACGCACACAACAAACACTGTTACTACTGCTAATGTTAAGTTAATGTTTGAAAAAAGTAGTGGTAATTGTGGTAGTGCTTTTATCTATATCTATTTTACTCCTTTTTTCTCCTGCTGCTCTGCAATTGCTTTACATGCCACCATCACTTCTCTCTAGTACATTATTTATCGCAGAAGAACAAACGGAGAGTCAGTCAGTCAGTCTTTTTGTATGGGCATTATATGATGTGGAGAGCACACGGTTTTTCCTCTGATTTGGCTTGTCACTACTACTGCTACTGCTCCGCTTTGCACATTTTGCCAAATGCACATTAATATTGCACGATATATTATTATAATGTTGTTCTTACAGTACAATAGTAGCAGTGTGATGGTAGTAAGTAACTTTGCTTACTTTATACTGTACTTGCATGAGCAGAAGTATATTGTGGAAGGGTCTTGAACAATTTTTTTTTGTTTCTCTGAGCTGAGCAGAGAGCTAAAGTAACCGTCTCTCTCCGCCTATTTATCCCTAAAGTTCTCTCACTCACACTCTCTTTTCATTTTCCTACCACATGTTAGTCTACTAGGTACATCAATCATCATCATCTCATCATAATCTCAAATACGACCATACTTTCAGCACAAGCACAGCAAAAAATCTTATATACTGCTGCTGCTGTTGTTGTTGAGTGCGTGAGCGAGCTAAACTTATATGCAACTTTACCTTTATTTTTGAGTATGGTCATATTATGCTATAATGGGGCATATTCATTGAATAAAGTGTAAAAAATACATTATAAGCGACTAGGGCTATTTTATGTGCCTAATATTCCTTTCATTTTACCGTGTGTGCTGTGCAGTACAAAAGGAATGACTTGATACACACGTAACAGCAAACAACCAATTTTGCTCATAGAACTGCTGTTGCTTTTGTTGATCATGATCATCATCATGATGCTGAATTTTGTGAAGGATCAGATAGATCAGTCAAGAACAACAGGAGGATCGACTTGAAAAGAGTATATAGCGAGTTGTTATATGATGAGAGAGCAGAAAATGTGAGCAAGGAAGAATGTGAGCGTAATCAAGATAATCATAATATTGAATGCTACTGCTTGTTCAGCTACTGCCACTGCCACTACTACGGACTACTACTACTATTTCTCCCCTGACAGATGTGTTGATCATCATCATCGTCAACTTTTTTCTTCATATATCAGTGGTATAAAAGTGCTTTTGCTCTGGTTTTTTGTACGGCTGCACATATGCTCTTATATGAAATACATTTTTACTTGTGCTTATAATACGTTTATTGTCCTGTCCTACTGATGTTGCCTTCACTTTGTTTTACTTCTTCTTACAAATAATGCGGCACGGGAATCCTCACAGTTAAATGAAAGAAAATGGAAGAAAAAACATATTCGTATTCCAATCTAGTATTACGACGGGGATGATGATGATTACTTCACACTATTTCATATTCATATAACCATGTATTGCACTGGTGATGGCGAATATGCATTCAGGTATTTAAAGCGTATCGTTTATTTACGACGAACATTATAGGAAGGTAATTTATGGTTGTACAATTTACCTTGTCCTCTTGCTGCTATGCCTTTGTTGCTTGCTGCTGCTGCTCTTGCCTTTCGCATTGCATCCTGTTGGATTGACTATTATTGAGTGATTGTTATTATGGCAGGGTTGGCTTTGGCTGGCTGCTGTATTTGCTTGTAAAAGCAAGAGCAACTATAAAAAGAGCTTGTCATGGAGCAGTTGAAATTCATCGATTTATCGAAATCGAGCTACTAGTCGGACGAACAAGCGGTCCTTAATTGATTTTTTTTTTCTTGGCTCCCTCATCTTAACTTTTGTAATAATTTTTGTTTTTATTTTATATAACATACAAGCGTCACTTCAGAAAGCATGGGTACAATTTTGCAGGAAATTTTTTGCATGCATTTTGATTATTAAACGGCAAAGGCATAAGGCACGGCACACGGTGGAGGAGGAAACCGATAGCGAAATCATGATTTATAAATAACACATGAATTATATAACTTTTGTAATAACTTTTGTTTTTATTTTATATAACATACAAGCGTCACTTCAGAAAGCATGGGTACAATTTTGCAGGGAAATTTTTGCATGCATTTTGATTATTAAACGGCAAAGGCATAAGGCACGGCACACGGTGGAGGAGGAAACCGATAGCGAAATCATGATTTATAAATAACACATGAATTATTTAGTAAGTTTGGGAGTTTAAGTTGTAGAGCTTATTTCATATCACAGCGGCTCGTCTAGACTCGCAAACATGCAAGCACCATATAAAAATATAACTGAATATATTTTACTTTCGTGAAGGTGGGTATAACATCCTTTTACTAGGTTTTCCGTCTGACAATAAGAGCAGGAAAATCCAACTTGAATGATTATGATGATGATAGCACGGCACACGGTGGAGGAGGAAACCGATAGCGAAATCATGATTTATAAATAACACATGAATTATTTAGTAAGTTTGAGAGTTTAAGTTGTAGAGCTTATTTCATATCACAGCGGCTCGACTAGACTCGCAAACATGCAAGCATCATATAAAAAATATAACTGCATATATTTTACTTTCGTGAAGGTGGATATAACATCCTTTTACTAGGTTTTCCGTCTGACAATAAGAGCAGGAAAACCCAACTTGAATGATCATGATGATGATGATTATAGGTAGGTATTTACCAACTAGGATTATTCCACATTCATTCAACTGGTCATTGGTCAATCGCTATATGCAATTGGTCGTTGATTGTATAACAATGAAACTATTGCCATATTCGAATTTGACTTGAAAAGTCGTCGTCGCCATCATCATCATCAACATCATCCTGCACAACAATTGTGAGGAAAATTGCATTTTCTCATGTTATATCCATCTCTAAAATGCAAACGCGTACAAGAGCTCCATTGGCCACTAAAGTATAAAAGGGGCAAACAAGACTGGTTGAAGTGGCAGTCGCGACTTGCGACAAAACGAGTTGTTTAGAGATTAAATACCAAAATACTTATTTGTACTAGTCAGTTACCCTTACCGTAACTTTTTTTGACGGCAAAAGCAAAAGAAGAAATCCCTGTCTGTGGTGAGTTACATAGGTACGTCTTTACAAATGGTAAAATCAAACGTAAGACATTTTTTGGGATTTTCATTATTGAACACACGATGGTAAAAAAAATGAATAGAGAGGAAACCATGTGCAAGCAACAAAAAAGCCATACAGCAGCAGCACTACTAAAGATACAAGTCTTTGCTCGGATTTCATTTCATTTGGGTATCGCATCATTTCATTTGCATTTGCACCAAAAGTACTTTGTTGCTGCTGCTGATGTATGGATGCTCGTGTGTTGTAAGTATTAATTTAGGTAGCCTCTACTTCTTCAGGTGGTAAAAATACCAAAAAGGTTTTCAAAAAATATCAGCAGCAGCAGCGAGACAAGAAGCAAAACATATACATATAGAATGGTAGTAATAGGCATGCATACGAAACAACTACCCAGCTGGCCGAATGAATAGGGATGGAAGAACGTTTTTTGAGTAGGGAAATAATATGTAGTAACTATTGAGCAGTATAGCAATACATTGTTGCATGTATTGTTGAATGGTGATTTGATTGTTATCACCATCAATTCACTGCAAGCATCATATCATCTGAAAGGTTGTATTTGATGCTTTGTAAAATATTTCACACTGTGCAAATGCAATAACTTATTGTTATTACTGCCTGCTGCAATTTATGTGTTTAAATTGTTGGGTACACACACATCACATATTATATGCAATAGGTATAAAAATGTTCCTTTTTGAGCCGTCAACAGATACGATACAATTCAATATTAATTGCCTGTTGATGCGTGCATTATCATTTTTCGGCCTAATAATAGCGTTTAAATGTGCACTTAACGCTAAATATAAATTGACTTTGTACGGTTCAGTAAGCCACAGTATGGAATTATTATGGGTATTTTGTCTGTTTCAGAAAATGTTTATATAACTTTTGCTTGCAAATACAAAATCTTGACCACACTACATGTTAGAAATGAAAGGACGACAGAAACTGAAAATTAAAACAAGACCGATATTGTGTACAAAGGGCCACTAAATACATCGATTCCTTGCAGAAATTCCAAATTAAACTCATTTATCTAAAAGATTAAGCATTAAAGATCTTGCAGAATCTATTTGACACAAGGATAAAACCTATAAATTGTACTTGAAAATGTGCTTGAGTGTCTTTACTCAAAAGAGACAATGTATTTGAATTGAACACATAAAACTGTTATAAAATCTTGTCCGGATGTACCACACAAAATTACGGTATTGAAAATTAAATCCAAACTGCTTTATGCAAGGTTTGAATCCAAGTACCTGCGTGTGTGCTCATTTTGCAGTTTAATCCATTTTTTATTTGTTGATAACTCTGCGATTCGATTGTTAATGATATTTATTTATAGGTAGGTAATCTGCATTTTGCAGGCTCTTTGTATCATTATTACATCAGTATGAGGTTAAATATTTTGCTGTGCTGTAAGTAGCACAAAAATGCAACGCAATAATATATTGTCACTTTGTTGTACATAATAATAATAATAATAATAATAATAATAGTAATGTTGTATAGTAGTAGTAATGTAACGAAATCAGCATGACTGCGGTTTCTTTTTTTGTGCAATGTCTATCTGTACATATACACAATACCACTACAACAGTTAGTCATTGTCACATCCATCTAATTTCGAAAGCCTTCATCGCCTGTCATTATAGTCGATTCTATTTCTTGCATGCATATAGAATTGCCAATAGTGCATCTGCAAAAGTAGCGCCGCGTCACACTTTTGTCAAGAAAATTGTTTGACAGTTGACGTTAGCAGTATAGACTATAGACTCACAGACAAACGGCAATAAGGATAAAAATAAAAACTGTAAATGTTAAATTGCTACTACTACTACTACTACTACTACTGCGAGGAAATTATGGCTTTACTTATGTTGCACCCTTTCGAACAGTGCATATATATCCCTTATTAGACAAGCTGTAAGTAAAAGGCAGTGATTGCAACAACTTGCAACTGTGTTAGGTCAATATTTCATTGATTTTTTTCCACTTCCATTTCATTTTTATTGTTGCATTCAGTGTGCAAATATCCCTTATTAGACTAGCTGTAAGTAAAAGGCAGTGATTGCAACAACTTGCAACTGTGTTAGGTCAATATTTCATTGATTTTTTTCCACTTCCATTTCATTTTTATTGTTGCATTCAGTGTGCAAATCTGGTGACTTTTTTGTGACATTGTGTGACAATGATAATGCACTTGGTTGGTCAATAAATAAATACCACGAAAAATTGCTGCTGGCTGCGGTAACAATATATATTGTAGTAATGTGCATGCATATTATTTGCGACAATGTTAAGTGCTTTGATATTGATCGCACTGTCATTATTCCGAATTCCAAAGAATGGCCAAATGACAAACAATAAAATCCTTATTGCGGCTATACGATTCATGACCACTACTGGTGAATACATTCACTGCATTGAATTTTGCACGCTGCAAAGCAAATAATATTGTTCATGTCGCATTGTTGATTGTTGGTCAGTTTTCTGAGGTGTACATATACTGCTTATTGGTGCATCATGATGATAATGACGATGACAGTAGTAGTGGTAGCAGTCAGTCACACAGACAGACAACTTTAATGTAGGTTAGGTGTGACTTGACGTTAGAGTTGGCTTTGTAGAGTTCATTTATTTAGTGACTTGCTCCTTTGTACACACATGAGAAAATTGCACTTATCAATCCACTCGCCTACATCTGCCTTTGTATACTGATATTATGCATATATTATTATTATTGTAAATGGCAATGCTACATGGTATTTGGCAATACCAATATCATCGACATCATCGTCGTCGTCACCAATAAATACGTCAAGTACAAAAGTAAACTTATGTGGGTACTTGCTTATCTTTACAGAATTTCCTCGGCTCAGCTTTAGTTGAGATTTTATTTTACTTTGAGAACCCTAATCCGAACTGCATTTTTATCTATCTACCTGTCCACATATTGACATGCGCATTCTCAGAGATGATTAGGATTTCAGTAAAAATCTACATGATGTATGCATTGTTGGGAAAAGAGTACCTAAATTAAATACGACTTTTGATTCTTTATCTGCAGTACCATTGCCGCCACATTTATAGCAAACACCTATATCTGTTTTTTTATTATGAAACTTTTTCTTCGTTGATTTACCGCACGACCCAGAAGAGATAGCCATCCATCTCATTGCATATCATTTTATCGTTCTCTTTTTATGCAATTCAGTCGACTACGTTCATCCATCTCCCATCTCACTACTTTGTTGTGCCAACTTTATAATAAAATTGATTTTACTTATCTGTAATGTCATTCTTCAAGTTAAAAAAATTTATTATGAAACTTTTTCTTCGTTGATTTACCGCACGACCCAGAAGAGATAGCCATCCATCTCATTGCATATCATTTTATCGTTCTCTTTTTATGCAATTCAGTCGACTACGTTCTCCCATCTCACTACTTTGCTGTGCCAACTTTATAATAAAATTGATTTTACTTATCTGTAATGTCATTCTTAAAGTTAAAAAAACATGTTGGTAGTAAATGGATTATTGATGTGCATCGCATCACATCAAATGACACCTGCTGTATTTTGGAAAGCTTGCATAATGAAAATTAATATGAAGAATAATAATGTGCTCCAAAAAAGTGCGAAATTGCATTTTTCCTTTTTTGCTCCATCTTTATATAATTTGGACCAGACCAGACTAAATTGATTTTTTTAAGTAATGCAAGTTACTTCTCTAGTGTAGTTCGCCATAATCAATCATTCAAGTGTGATGTGATGGGATGATGAAGAGTTCTACCAACTATTGAAGTGAAAAAGTAAAAAAGAGCGCATGCAAATACCTACTCGACAATTTTCTCACTCTGCTTCATTATCTACCGATGTATAATAATGGAAAGTAAAATGCATAAAATTATACGGTGTCACTTGGTCATATTATTTCTGCTCTCTGTACAAAGTTGCCATTATTATATCGAACGAAACTACCACAACATCACATTATAGCAGTAAAACAGACAAAGGAAAAATTATGACAATGATGATGATGACGATGTGTTGGTTTCGGAGGAGGTGATAGTTGAACAAAAATTTTAAACGCAATTATCGATAAATAGCCTTCGCCATCCATTCGTTTTACTCGTCTGTGGTTGGCAGATTTGTCCGTTCTACAGGAATACAAGAGTTTACTATGCATTCATGCTTTTACAAAATGCTGCTATTTTTTGCAAACTTTGAAGGATAAGGAAAGGGATAGTAGCTATCTATGAGCTTGTTAAAAAATCAAAGGCGACTACCTATACTACCTGTGAACAATATTGAATGATTTGACTAGTTGTTTTACTTTGTTTGTACGATATTTGTGGAGTGAAGGTATGCGTGCTTTTTTGGTATGATAAAGAGTTATCTTCCTATGCTTGGCATTTTCATGATTTTTTTTAGCATGTCTGTCAGTGCTATTCGATAGCGACTATTTCACTATTACGCATTGAGGTAGTTACGCGTAAGCAAGCCAGTAAAAAAGGTACTATTATTACAAAGAGCAGTAAGTGCACACGACTAGTATGAAAATGAATGAAAAAAGAACATCATCACAGGCAAGAGCAACAGTCAGTGATAAAGTAAGCTTAACGATAATTTACTGCAACACTGCAAGTTCACAAGTTGCTCGTCACTGTGATGGTGGTAGTGGCATGGCGTAACGTCGTCGTTGTCACAGTCGTTGTTGTAGATAGGGACAAAAGTTTAGGAATAACAGGTAAATAATAATAATAATAATAATAATAAAGTCAACTATGTACAGATATATTTTCTAACAATAATTTTTTTCAGTCACTACGATGATCTCACATATGTACATGCTGTAGTGTATAAAAGAGCAAGAAAAGCACAATAGGTATATCATGTTTTTATATTAATAATCATACTTAATAGGTATAGTTAGTTAATGAAAATATAAAAGGCATGCCTACTTACCACCTCCTCTCCTTTGTGCAAATTTGAGTGCACATACAAGTCAGTCAGTCAGTCAAATCAATATTCTGTTGGTGTTTTTGTTATTTTGTACCACACCATCATCATAATCATCATCATCATCATAGTCCGTCGTCGTCATCGTCATCTTGTTCAAGGAAAGAGGCTCTCTTCTCTTGTTCTTCTCTGTGATTAAGTACATTATAATATGCTCAAACTTCTTCTTCTGAGGCCACTAGATTTTGACTGGGTACAATAGTATTTTGCCGATGTGTATACATGCTTATTATATAGTTTGTAATAAAAGTTTAAGCATGCNAAGTACATTATAATATGCTCAAACTTCTTCTTCTGAGGCCACTAGATTTTGACTGGGTACAATAGTATTTTGCCGATGTGTATACATGCTTATTATATAGTTTGTAATAAAAGTTTAAGCATGCTGTGTGTTTGGACTATAGCTGCTGTCCTACACTGCAAAAATGATTATGATTATGACGTACTTTCTGCCACTGTTAAATATTCCACCACTCTCTTCAATCCGTTTTGAATTTTTTCTCTAATATGCTATTCGTCTGTTGTTGTACCTTTTTTTATAAAAAAATGTCTCGCAAGTGGTATTTTACGATTAGTGAGAAAATGCTTTATGTGTCTATAATATCCTCATAGGATGATGGTGGTGATCGTCATCGTAAGACTTGCTTACTTAAAAAAATTTAAGTACACAAAAGTTCAATTGATGCCGCAGAAATGAAAATGGCTAGAGAGAAGACGTAAAAGGTGTCCTTTTACAATATAAAACGAATGCAAGAATGACGTACTTTCTGCCGCTGTTAAATATTCCACCACTCTCTTCAATCCGTTTTGCATTTTTTCTCTAATGTGCTATTCGTCCGTTGTTGTACCTTTTTTTATAAAAAAATGTCTCGCAAGTGGTATTTTACGATTAGCGAGAAAATGCTTTATGTGTCTATAATATCCTCATAGGATGATGGTGGTGATCGTCATCGTAAGACTTGCTTGCTTAAAAAATTGTAAGTACACATAAGTTCAATTGATGCCGCAGAAATGAAAATGGCAGAGAGAAGACGTAAAAGGTGTCCTTTTACAATATAAAACGAATGCGAGTGGGCAAAGAAAGGTGAAGGGGATGATTATGCTGAGCTGCATATCCTCCTGGCCTGCGAGTCTCCTTTATATCTTCTTGCAAAGTGGTTAGTACTATGCACGACGAGAAGCACATGACGTTCTTGATCCACCAAACTAAAGGGTCGCGCAATGCATACAGAAT
Organism: Homidia socia; assembly: GCA_036850745.1. Taxonomy (NCBI): domain Eukaryota; kingdom Metazoa; phylum Arthropoda; class Collembola; order Entomobryomorpha; family Entomobryidae; genus Homidia; species Homidia socia. The sequence continues at coordinate 22,436 of JAANSP010000235.1, forward strand.
GCAAAATGTGAATGGCATACTGATGAAGAAGATTAGGTTGATAATAATACCGTCTCACTGACCACTGCAGTACTTGACGGTCTCATGTGCCATGATACGGCTATGGTTGTTGTCTGGTGCCTAATATCTGTAATACGAAAGCAATAATAAAAATGTAAAGTATTTAAGTAAAGGAGTTGCATGGCATGTTTAGTTGCTTTTTAAAAGACAGTTACAATTATCATCAACAAACAGCAGCAGCAGCAGTGAAATGAGCTACCTACTTGTGCTCACTTGAGCCTTGTTCGTGAATTGAAAGGAATGCTGAAGAAAAATATAATTCTGCTCATGTTGCGGAAGAAGAGGAGGCAGCAAGACAACCAAGATATAGAGACTCATATATATTGTCACATAAGAAGAAACATGATTTTGATCACGCATCGCACGATAAAGTCATTCATTCATACTTTTTAGAGGTCTTCATACCTTATCCAAAAGCTTATTATATTTGTAGTCCCCACCATCATCACCACCACCAGGAAATACTGTTTGAGTTTTTTGTAGGGTAGGGATATGAAAAAAATGTACAGAGTTTTGCATTGATGGGATATTTTAGAGGCAGTCAGTCAGTGCGTAACAATCAATGACATACCTCAAGGCTAAATGGCTTTTGTAATGCACACAGCAAAAGACAAGCAAATATAAAAGCTTCTAGATGGAGACTATGACAAGCTGAAAATGCTTTCGTGTTTCGAGGAGATGAAATAAATAAAAGTTGGAAGCACGACTTGGCTGAAACGCACAAGAAATTCCAAGGCTAAACCCTAGCCCTCCACTATCCTTTGTTACAGAAATTAGCGTTTCAATAAATAATAAAGAACAAGTGATTATTTTCATTGGGTAAAGTTGGTCGTGTTTGCAGAAAAAATGAAAATGAAATCAAGTCGAACACTAAACTGTTTGACAGTTGATAGCAGAGTGCAAAATCATGTGTATCAATCTCTGTTTTTTTGCCTGAGTCTGACTGCTTCTAAAAGAGACGCACTCTTTCTTTCGCCTGTCACTGCCAAGCACATTCCGTATAAAATACTTTGAAGCATGCAAAATTACTTAAATGAATGACAAAAAACTTTATCCAATTTCTTTTTTTAAAGAAAAATGAGCTTTCTCATGACAAATCAGAAAACAGTGACTGCTACTGTGTGACTTTACATTTTTAATTCCATGCATCGATTCCCCTACTACACAGTTATCTTTGTTTGTTTACTTAAAAACGTTTTTTTCCATTGAAAGGATCGATTTTTTGCCAACTTTTACTTTTCAGGAAAATGTAGTATAAAAGGTAAAAATCCTCTACTCGTAAACTATATTATTATTATTATGCATTACGTATTATGCTTGCATGTGCGCAAAGCAGAGTGTGCGTGTAAATGTTAATTAGAGAATGATCCGTCAATTTTCAAGCTGCTGCTCTGCTCCATAAATGGTACAAAGACATTTAATAAAATGTAACGTTTCTGATGATGTCAGTTGAATTCCATGAATGAATGCTCAAGCAATTCAACATTTTTTCGTCATCTTTTATTTTTCCATGATCATGCACGCGTCATGAATTGCTTTACAAAGCTGACTAGTGTTTAGCTTATTAATTCTCATTTTAATATTTAATATTTGGATGCGTGAAGAAAACTTAAGGCAAAAAGTCAACTGCATAAGCTATTTACCTACTTTAATCGTAATAAAGAAACTAGTGTAAATACAAGTTGAATTCCATGAATGAATGCTCAAGCAATTCAACATTTTTTTCGTCATCTTTTATTTTTCCATGAACATGCACGCGTCATGAATTGCTTTACAAAGCTGACTAGTGTTTAGCTTATTAATTCGCATTTTAATATTTGGCTGCGTGAAGAAAACGTTCGGCAAAAAGTCAACAGTATAAGCTATTTACCTACTTTAATCGTAATAAAGAAACTAGTATAAATACACACTCAACTTCATAATCTGCTCGGCGACATAACCTTGACCGCAACATTGACCGAGTAAAGCAAAAATAAACACTAGAATGATTTGTATAGTGTTTGGATGGAGATTTGTTGTAAGCAGATACAAAGGATTAGTTTTTAGTTTCAACCTCTTCACAGAAAAGATGAAGGAAGGACTTGTTATCAAATAACAAAAAAGTAAATGAATGAACTCATCTAAATAAGCATATCATTTTAAGCAGTAAAAATGCATATCTAATTTTAAAAGTCCAATCTTTTCGTGTCATGTTTCGCTTTCCACGAGAGTTAATCTCCATATAAAACAAACTATCTGTTATGCGAAAATTGTAGAATGAATGGAAGATAGCAGAATGATGGTGGGGTTTATTTTGTGAACAATATACTTGTATTCTTTAGCGTAGTGAGTGACTCACTACTACCACTAGTACTAGTAGGATAATAGCTAATTGCAGAGATATTTTCGGCTTCTCAAAAACTTATTACTTTTTTCACTAAGTAATAATGAGTCAGACTCTGACTGTCAGAATGTGTGCAACCAGCAACAAACCTATTTAATATGCCTATTATTGTGAATCGTAAAACTACTGACCGACTAACCATCATATTTCTTGGTGGTTATAACCATTCTTAAAGTTTCTGGTTGAGTCGGATGTCCTCTATATAATGATGCATTTTTAATGCTGCTGCTTGAGTAGTAAAAACAGCTTGTTTTTCCAAATGAAAGAGGCGGTCATATAAAACCACGTTTGTTTTGCAAAAACAGAACATTTAGCTAGAGAACGTACAAAGAGGTTCTGTGCTGCTGGACGGTATCAAATGCGTTAGTTTTCTTTCGTATAATTGGTTATCAATTTAATTACAGTAATCTAGTGAAAAACAACAGCTAGAAAGCCAAGATTTTATATTACAAAAACAACATCACATGTCAATATATAATGAAGGTTAAAGGAGCGTATGCAGTGACAAAACAGAAAAGACAACCAACAGTGTTTGTTGATCTTTCTGGTTTTTTTCAGTATGTATTAGGGCATATCATAACACAATCATGACGATGATGATAATGATGATGTAACTCAATCCTAATGTAAAACCAAACCACAAGATTATAAAGTCGGAACCAGTAGATATGGAAAAAATGGTTGACAGTTTACCACGTACTTAC
>JAANSP010000236.1:0-25564 GCA_036850745.1 Homidia socia
ACAACCATATATATAATCAAACAAATGATCAGAAAGCTGCACTAAAAAATCGACTGAAATGTACTATTGATATGAGTGACATGGAAAAGGAAAGAGCCATGTTGGAATTTGATCAAGTCCAAAGAGACAACTATGTTGGAATGATAAAGATTCTTGTCTTGCTTATCCAATTGGAAGGGGATAGTCCAACCGAAAACGACTACAACCAAAAATTGAATTACCAGGACATTTTGTTCTTGCTGGAAAACAAGTTGGGATCCAAGATTGACACAAAACCCATTTGCCCGATGAAATCCATCTTTGTTTTAGAATCTAGGGAGTGGAATAGTCTAGAAGAGACCAAAGAGTCTGTTGACTACAAGTACATTGTGGAATTGAATATTGATCACGATAAACATTTGAAATTAGCCGATTCTACGAACGTACAACATCTAATTTTGTTGTACAAGAGTCTTTTTAGTATTAACGTAGATTCCATGCATGAAATTGATAAAATAGTTGCCGATTTCAAGGCTTATGGCACATCAAGTTCGATATTGGTATGCAGGATTCAACTGGATCATTTGGAAAAGAAAATGCTTATTGTAAACGATAAGAAAGAATTTATCGAAATTCAAAAACAACTTGTTCAAAATTACAAATCAGCTATAGAATCCTTTGGACCCAGTTTTCCAAGATACCATTTGGATTGGAAACTAAAATTGGGTCGTTTGATGTATCTACTATTTGGAGATTCTCGAATTTTGGATGACAGAGAAGAAATCGAATCACTATTTGAAAAGATAGAATACCCAAAATCCAAATTCCAGTTCATGGTTGAAGAATTATTGATCCAAATCCATATTGGAATAGGGCAATACGATCAAGCTAGAAGACGTTGTCTGTTACTTTTGCTAAAGTATCCGGCTGAGCCAACTGTGCTTTCTTTCCTGGGATGGATTTGCTACAAACAGGCCAACATGGAAGCCGCAGTACATTTTGTTGACAGAACAGTCACATTGGATAGATGCAGAAATCAAGCTACATTTTCCAATATCGAGCACATTCAGAAATACATGATCATACATTGGGAATACATGGTTAGTAAGAGTAATCGAAAAATATTCGATCCGTATTGGGATATGTTTTCACTTCCTAAAGCCCAACAAGATCGAAATACTCTATTAAACACTCTTCTTTGTCTTGTATCCTTGGACGACAGTGCGGTTAAATCCAGTCATTTATCATACAGTATAACAATGGCAAGCGTATTTGAGCATTTAGGACATTACTTTTTTATTCTTGCAGATGAGAAACAGAATCAAGGTTTCCTTCAGCCGCCCGAATCAAGAACAGTAAATGAACATCATTTGCAGCGAGCAAAGGAAGCATATGAAAGGGCACTCTCTTTGGACAATAGTTTGGTACATTCCACCTGTAATTTGGCCAAAATAATGTTGCTATACCAAGACTATTCAAATGACACGTTCTGGAACGCCATCTCACTTTTGGATACTTGCATCAACAACAACCTCCATCGAAAAATTTATCTAGTTCATCGACTCTACGGACGTTTTTATCTGCTGAGAGACTGTGATTTAGAAGTAGCCACATCTCAGTTCCAATCATCACTGAAATATTATCCACAAGATTTGTTATCGAGGTTTTACCTGGCACTTTCCTATACCAAAAGATCCATGTGGAAACCAGCGCTCAAAACGTATCTCTACATTAAAACCATGATCTCGTCCAGGTCCAGCAATGATGCTATGATGACTAGAATTTACATATATTCCACCTCGGAAATATCCAAATTATTTGAAAAAGTAGGACAGTGGAAAGATTCCATCTGTTCCTATACCGAATGCTTGAGTTTTGCAGAGTCCAATTTAATAACAAAGTTGGAATGGACAGGTCTAGCGAGATCACATATGAACCTCGCAAAAGAATTGATTATAAAGAAATCGTATTATCGAGCATTTGAGCACGTTGAAAAGTCTTTGAAATGTTTATCCAAGATCAATTTGGATGATGCTACTAGGTGGAAAATTGCAGGGGATTGTTTTTCTATATTTCGGACGTTACCAGCCTTTTCTTCAAAACTCGATAAAACAATTATCTGTCCAAAGAAAGAGCTTGATCAATTGATTTCATCTGGACTCCAACTCGATCCTTTTCCAAAAGTCATTGTTGATCTTGTAAAAGACAGTGATTGGGTTTCATCTGGAGGCGTAGTATCTTACCTGATCTATTTAGTCCTTGTTTCTAGGAAAGGACCCAATTACTTTATTTCCATGGCATGGTACAAACTTGGATTGGGACTCTTCAATATTTCCAGAGTCGAGTCTAGTCCAGAGATAGAAAAGGCCATGTTCCTTGCTTTGAGACATTCTTTATTGTATGACGCCTTGAATTCACCAGCCTGGAACCTTTTAGGGATCTGGTTCAAGGGAAAACATTTTGGAATTTCCAAGTACTGTTTTTCTATGGCCATATCCTCTGCAGAATCAACAGGTTCAAAAGAAAGTCGAATTGACTGGAACCAGGCTGAGCAAAACAGAACCCGAATTCTATACAACCAAAGTCGTGATGTTTTGTTATCCAATGCCTATAACAACAATCTGGCAATGTTATATCTATATTATCTACACAACAACCCCGAATGTCCATTTGGTTTGGATTTACAGAATAGAATTGCAGCATTGTTAAATAGAGTTCGAAATTCCGAACCAACTTGGATGTACATGTGGATAGGACTGTTCATTTTGGAAAATTATGCTGGAAGAAATGATGAAAAGAAGAGACTCTACTGTGAAACTGCCCTACTGGATCAAAACAATATTTGCAACAGTTTGGAACTAGAATACGCGTACCGTGAACTGGCCAGAAACAGTATGTCAACAGCCAAGATTTCACGGTTGCTGTTCCTATCAAGCCAAAGAAACGGATTGGGAAATAAACAATTGGTTATTCTTCTAGCGTTTGTATTAGAACGTCAACTGAAATACGAACAGGCACTTCATCTATACGATGTACTGGTACTGGATCCCTCGGAAACCTTACAGGTCTTGGTAAATCTGAGAAGAGCACGACTCTGGACTCATTTTTCTAGTGAAAAAAGTATAGATATATTAGAGTCCACGGTTCCGAGTCACGAAAACCAATTCTTTGGGGCAAGGCAGCGTCTTTTGGTATTGGCATATATCCATAACAGAAACTATCCCATGGCGACAAAGATTCTGGAGATTTGGAAACGACACTCGGAGCCCAGAGAAATTGCTGTAATCCAGTTTTTGTCGTGTCAGACACAGACATTGTCTCAGCTAAACTATTCAATGTGCCCGACATCCACGTGGATATTCGTCAATCGCCAAATATCAGACCTATTAGAAACCAACCCAGCCAATCAGCATTATCTCAAGGCATTTATACTGATCAACATTTTATCTGATCCCGAGTCCCAACGTTGGAAATGTGCGATGAACAAACTTGTCCAAATAGATTTACAGTGTAGAGACCTAAACCAATTCATCATCCATGTATACAATTTTACTGGACAAATACAAGAACTGAAATCATACATGGAGCACAAAATAATCAAGTATCCCGATTCCAACAGTCCAAGGTCAACACTGGCAAAGGTTCTTCTCAAATGGAAAGGAATAGATTCTGGAATGGTCAACCTTTTGCAGTCTTGTATACCCTCCAACCAACAAAATGAAATCGATAGCTTCGATCTTGATCAACTCCTAATGTTCGGATTGTTTTCCATATCCACTGGGAAATTGCAGGATCTGGAGCGAGGATTAAGAGTTTTGAGTGCGGGGTTGATACATTTCCGGTTCAACATCCACTTGTTATCATTAGCAATAGTCATAATCCGTTCACTTTTGAGTATGTTTACAGAGCTAGATACTCATCGGTTTACACAATTTACAAACATTTATTCCAATATGATTCTACAATTTCAGGCCATGGTGCCGATTGATCATGAAATTGCCAGGTCTTGGATACAAACCCAATTCATAATTTTATAAACGTCTGACTGGTCCTCTTTTTTTCTCATGGGCGCCAACCATACGCTGTATATTGGGAATGTTCCACCAGGCACCAGAGCCAGGGACCTTGCAGTTGAATTTGAACAGTTTGGAGAGCTTGTCAGGTGTGATATCCCAAAACCCAGTATGAATTCCACGTGTTATGCTTTTGTTGAATATGAAAATCATTCTAGTGCATATCTTGCTCTTTCCTCAATGACAAACAGGAGGTTTCGAGGAAGGCGATTGATTGTGGATTGGGCGAAAGAGGCACCAAAACCACATCCAACCCCATATCTTGCCAACCCATATGACTATCATTCTTTCTATCCGCCCCATGGATATTCTCCGCTTCAAAATGTCCAGTTTTCACAGGAACAGTTAGACTCTCTTCTGGAAATTTGCAAATCAAGTCCCGAAAAGGATTTTATTGAGTAACCATAACTATATCCACAAGGGTAAATATATCCTGCATAAAACATGGTTGTGATTTTTCCTGCGAGACCGGATTCTAACAGACTTGCTCTCAATCCCGCCAAGAAATACTAGTTTGTTTTTTGGATTAGTCGTCTAATAAACTCATTGGTGATTTACAAGACTGAATAGATTCGTTAATGCGATAATGAAATAGCTGATCTGTTCATCCAAGAATCTTGCAGTTATGAACACATGGATTTCTGCGAATAGTCTCCATGGATATCTATCTTGGATGATGTGGATTTTGCAATCCATGGCCTTGAACGAGATCGAAGATATTTGTCGTGTATGTAGATCTGGATCGGTACCAAATGGACCATTGTATTATCCTTGTAAATGCTCAGGCAGCATCAGATATATCCATGAAGAATGCCTCAAAACATGGTTAAAACATAGTGGAAAGAAATGCTGTGAACTATGTAATCATGAATTTGTATTTTTGCCAGTCTACAAAGACACAATGCCATTGAATCTTCCTGCTTTAATCCTTGTTCGAGGAATTTTGGATCGAATTATTCTATTCAATTCCAAACTATTTGGGTATTTATTGGCAATTCTCTCATGGTGTGTTGTTGTTCCATTTGTTACTGGATACTTTTTTCTGTCAGTTATGAGGATCTATTCACCCAATTTCAATCCAGATATCACTTGGTCTTCACAAAGTTACATCTGGCTGGATTCAACCATCTTTATCACATTTTTCAATAGTTTTGTTTATGGTATCGGGGTATCTTTTGGAATGTTCACACTGACGCTTTCACTAGCGCTGATTAAAGGGTACATGGATTCCAATTTCTTGAGCGAAGCAAACCGGTCGGATTTGGATGCAGAAAATCAATTAGTCAATGCCAATCCCATCGAAAGGCCGACTACAGAACCTCGAAGGAATGAGTGGATTGACGGAAACCTTGGAATTTCGATGAATGAATTTATAGGATTAAAAGGCAAATGGACTCGGCCATTGATACATGGATCCTATATTATATTTTTGAATATTACCATGTTGGTATTGTTATTCTTTATTCCCTTGTTTTTGGGTCATGCAATTCAAAATATGTTATTTCCAGTCGATTTGGCTGGACAAACCTTCAACAGGTTCCAAACCTATTTTCCATCGATTCCTTCCAACACATTGATTGTTCAGTTCATGAAAACCGTCAATCCATATGTCACTGACTATGAATCTAATATTGGAATCATATGGACACTTGGGATTTCGATGGGATATGGATTTGTTCGATTTACCATCAGACTTTTGACTAGAGGTGGTATGAATGGAACTGCTCCATTACATAGGTCTTTGGCTCTGTTTGAAACCGTTGTAAAGATCGCAGTGTTATTACTTGCGGAACTGATAATTTGTCCAATATTATATGGTTGGATGGTAGATTATTCTTTGACGAGGCTTTTCTTGACAACGAGTGGAAACTTGTCTATTGCTGATCTGATGATTGAAAAATTGGTCTATCATTATGGTAATCCCCGCATTAGCAATTTTATTCATTGGGATATGGGATTGTGTTTTGTACTAGGATTTTCTTTGATGATCCATGAATCCAGACAAACCCTTAGAAAGGGATTGTTGTATTTCATACGAAATCCAAACGATCCGGATCATAATCCGCTTCGAGAAATCATTACAGGATCCATTACAAAACAATTTCGACGAATATTGTCCTCAACGTTGGTCTACATGCTTATAATTATGTCCATTGTCCAAACAAATGTATTACTGTATCATTATATTGGTTTTGGATTCACTTCTAGTATCAAGGACTTTTCTTTTATTGATCTTTTGGGTTTGCATCTATATCTTCCAATTATGAGTAGAATGGTACAGCCAACAAGATTTTTAAAACAAACGTTAAGGAACTGGTTGGAATATTTTGCCAAGTACCTTTTTATTGAATCGTTCGTTTTGGGTGACAACTCCAGAACGCCCGCCGTAGTTTTCATCAAAAATATAGTTAATGATTCACATCATAGAACACGGGTATATTCGATTTCTAGGTGCGGAAATCCAGCTCTATCTCCTATTGGCAAAAAGCCCGGGATAAGTGGCTTGGCGATTGACCTGTTGGATCAACAATACATAAACCCGCACAGCTTTGATGAAAAAAAGGAGCCTTTTGTGTGGTATTCGGATCGAGATTCTACCGTCAGAAAAAGATTTGCCCTCGTACCGAATTTCGATAGATTTTATTCCAAAGAAGAATGGGAAACCATAAGACTTTGTGACCTCTCGGAAGATTTTTGGAAAATATTCCGACTCTCGTATCGCATTTTGTACAGGGATCCAAATGGAACATATTGGGAAGAAAACCCCAGTATATCTCAACAACTTGTCAAATTGAACAGTTTGTACAAGACAACCACTGTCGTATATAAGCCGCGATTGTTTCACGTTCGATTGTTTTTGTATTTGGTCTTTGTATGGATTTATATTGCATCGATCATTTTTGGATTTTTTTGGACTCCTCTTGTCCTTGGAAAAACCATATCTACTGAATTGTTTGGAAGGGATGTGACTATATCTGAATGGGTAGCTAATGATACTATCCATTATATCATTGGAGGCGGAGTTTTGTCAAGTCTTGTTTATATATCGAGACATGTTTGGAATTTTCGGGCGCAACACTGGATCGGTGGCATCAAAAATGTCTACTATTCAATGTTTCTTTTCGGAATATGGCCCTTATTGACAGGTTTGCTGTTCAAGATTTTGTTTTCGCATCCATTACCATTCTCTTTTGATGCCCAATCAACAATCAACATTGATTTTATTTTCAATGATTACGTTATTGGAATAGTGCTGGCTCGGATCGGGTTGTACTGGTTGGAATTTCGTCTCAACAATCGCCTTCAGACTGACTACCATACCATGTCCATTTTTCAATTCACCAAACATCATTTGGTGCCCATCACATTTTCACTGACAAATTTCGCAATATTTCCGCCACTTGCTTTGGCTTTTGTCGAGACAATCTATAGTCAAATTTCCCGAGGTCTAACAGAGGCATGGGTGGATATTTTTTGTCTAAATTTCAAGCACCACATTTTCAATCACACAGATCGAGGTCTGCCAACGTTCAACCCGCAGTCTCATTTTATAGCCATCTTCTCTTTGATTTCGTATTTGGGATTTGTCAAGTTTTGCAGGTGGTTTTCTACCCTTACTCTTGCCATTCGAAACGATCACTACTTGTTGGGTGAACATTTGGTTAACATGGAAATCGATACAATTTCAGACTAGGAAAATGAATGCAACTTGAGACTGATGTTGACCATTTCTTGTGAAAATAAATCCTTGGAGTTTAGACGAAGTGCCTGGTTGTAACAATCAATTGCTTTTCCATATCTGCCGTTCAATTGATATGCCAGGCCTAGCCATCCGACAAAGCGGTAGTTGGTGGTGTTCTTCATGTAGGCCAACTTGTAATATTTGAGGGTATCTTCGTACCGCTTCAATTTGATGCAAATTCTTCCCAGGTTACAATAGATCGAGCAGATTGCATTGAATTTCAATAAATCGTTTCGAGATGCACGATAAAGTGCTTCGGAAATGGTCTCGAGTGCCAAAGCATACCTTTTCTGTCGGTAGTACAACACCCCTAATTCGTTTAGTACCAAAGGATCATCTTTCGATAGACTGTGTGCCTTGGCTAAAAAATTTTCTCCGAGTCTATCGTTGCATAGAAATCCATATTCCATGGCAATGAAAAGAGGCGGATAGGGGCATCCTGGAATCAATAAAGAAGCTGCGGAATATGCAACTATGGCCTGATCATGCTCGCCTGTAAACGAAAAGGAATGGGCAAATCCAATCCAGGATTCTGCGGATCGAGGATCAATTTCAGTAGCTCGGGCAAAGAACCGTCTCCCTTCTTCAAATTTTCCTTTCAGCATATAGTACACACCAACACAATACCATGATAAACAAAGACTTTCATAATGGTCGACCAAATAGTGGCACAAAGAATACAATTCTTTTAGTTTATCGGCCTCGTAGCACACGGCGATGTATAGCAGAAAGGAATTTGTCCAGTTTGGCTCCAACTTGAGTAAGCCTGAAACGATATCAAATGATTTTTCATAGTTGTAATTGTAGTAGAACAATTCACAATACGATAGTTTGACACATAATGCATTCGATAATTGGTGTTCTTTTTGTAAAGTAGACAAAGCATCGGAAATGACATTGGTGTTGTTGAATTTTCCAAATTTAGATATATAGATATTAATGAGATATCTGTCAAACACATTAGTTGCCCTGGAAGAAAGTTTGTTGATCAGTTCCTGTTCCTGATCAAAGGTTAGTAAATTGTATTTGACTAGCAAATCCAATGCTGTAATATAATGCGGGTCAATTTCTAGTGCTGTTTGAAACAACTCTACGGCTTTTTTCACGTCTCCAAGCAGATAGCAAACCTGTCCATACACGGTAAAGAACATTACTTGTTTCTTTTCCAAATCATATTCTTTTCTCTTTTGAAATAATTGTTTGTTGGATTCCAAGACTACTCTGGCTTCTTCGATTCTTTTCAATTCCATATAGCATTTTGCCTGAAGTATTACCATTGATTGAGTAACGGTACCAGCCACTAATAATTGCTTCAACTTATCAATAGCATACAAATATTTTCTCTGTTCAAACAATATCCGTGCGTACGTCTGAACATCCATCTCTTCTCCAGAGATGTCGACCAGTTGTTCACAAAATAGTTCTGCATTATCATAATCATGTATACTCTTGTATTCCTCCACTAGTTTTCGCAGTTTCTTGACAACTATCTTATTCCCGACACGATTATGAACAGTGTCCTCCAAGGATACACACGGATCGGATTTATTGACTTGGTCTTCTACCAAACTATCAAAAGATGTCTTGAATTTGTTGATGAAATTGGAGTTGACAGGTGAAGATGGACATGATTTCGTGGCCTCATCTTTCATTTTGAGTGCACCATTTCCGATTCGGTGATGACTTGTTCTTTGCTTTTTGGGACTAGATGGATTATCTTCAGGCGCCATTTCCCTCCACTCACAAACAACGTAGACTATAAACAAATTTATTTGACTAAATAGTAGCCGATTTTATCCTATTCCAAATATATTTGGGGAACTTGTTCCCAGCACTGTTTTTCTCTTTGTTTCCAATAAGTTCCTTTGAAAATCCAGTTTACTTCGCCTGTGGATTTATCTACCACCTTGGAAAACCAACGAGGTGAACTTTCATCATGCTCATGAATTTCACCTTGTTTTCTCATCTGTCGCTGTTGAATTTCCAATTGCTCCTTGTACTTTATTCCAAGTTCCAATTGCCCATTTTCCATGGCCCGTTGATCTGGTCGGAATCTACTGTCCGTGGGGCACAGGTTCTCTGCCAGTCCTTTATCCAATTCATTCAATGTCATTGTGAAATGTGTAAAATTGTACATTTCTGTCGAATATGTGGGTCTTTCCTTGGCTTTCCAAATTACAATTTCTCTATTCGCACCTTTTCCAATTTTTCGACTTTGTATTACCTCATCCCATTTTCCATGCATTTCATACATAATTTGTCCTGTACTATCCATAACTGTTCCCTCAACCTTTCGGGATCCAGCTCCTCTCCAATTACTTTGTTTGAATTCTAAATTGCAACTGTCCCCAGCTTGGTGATTAATCACATGTAACATTCCATAATGATCAAGCCAAAGTTTTCCAAATACAATGTTATTTACAAGTGTATTCACTTTTTTCCATGAATATCTTTCTTTGGTGTTTTTGATAAGCAAATTACACGTTCCTTCGGGAATAACCTCAAGAGACCGTCCCCAAAATTTGGTTCTTACCTTCATTTCCCCCCAGTAAACCCAATTTTTCCCTTCACAGTGACAAGCTGAAACCGGTGGATGGTGACTCACCTGTTCTGCAATATACCTAAACTTCTTTTCCTTACTAACGTACTCGAATGTTTCGTATAGTAGCGGGTTAAAAGGTTTGGATACTCGGTTTTCGGTGGATGCATAACTAGCCACTACAAATGCCGATACGTATTGGATCCTTAGAAATGGATCATTTGTGGATGAAGCAAGGTCAAGTAATTCGGAATACTCCATATCTTCTCCTAGTCGCTGCAATAATGAAATCGGCTCATTGTAATGTATTGGAATCGATATCCTGGTTAAATCTTTTCCAATGGCTGACCGTAAAATGGTCCATATAGATACGTTGCTGGCATCCGTAACCGATCTACAAGGTAGCCGACGCCGGTTTTGTTCTGGATATCCCAATGCCGAACTGGCTAGCTCTTGGAATTCTCCGTGTTGGTCCATGTTATCAACAACATTCGGATCGCTTTCCCAATCTTCCCGTTCATTATACGAAATATCATCCACGGTTTCCAATGCATCGAAAAACCTCTCTTCTGAACCCTTTAATCCCTTTAGATACTTTTTCAATTTGTTTGTGAATTCTTGATCTCCGTTTTCTAAAACAATCTTTTCTATTGTGCTTGTCAATTCGTTCTTATCGGTCTGTTCCTTATCAAGTTGGACTTCTAATCGGTCTCTTTCAATTACCAGTTGCTGCAAAATTTCTTCAGTATTGGATAATTTGTGGTTAATCTTCCCAAGTCGTTTCGCCCATCGGATTTCTCTTCGTTTGACATGTCCTAAAAACTCTTTTACTTGCTCCACCAATCTAATAGCTCCTTGTCTCATTTCCAAATCATCTACCGTTAAATTGACTCTGGAAAATCGCTCTTGGAATTCTAGCGATTCTTCCACCGAGCATCCACTTTCTGATAGATATCCTACATCCAAACTCGAATCCATCAGGCAATTCACAAAATATTTTTCGGTTTCCATTCGTTTCAATTCTACATTTTTGGCTTGATGAATGGCCAACACCCAATTGTTTACATCTTTTGAGCGTTCTCCTCGCAAGTGATATCTAGAAATCTTGGATCCGGAAATGGACACAATATCGAATTTGAGTTTATCATGGCCATTCAAATATATTCTTGACGAAGCTACAGTGATGCTCCCTCTGCTAAACTGCAAACTCTCACTCTTTGATTTGTAGTATGAAAGTATTCCTCGATTAAGAACAAACCATCTTTTCCGATATCCATTGGCATAATTGGTCCACTTGTAAATATATCCTTCATAGTATGGATCGCCATTCAACACTGGTAGATTGCAATCCATTGCTTCCCTTTCGTCAACTTCGGTTGATTGAATTGGTGATTCGGTCTGTATCTCTGGGGAATTGGAATCCTCCATCAAAATAAATAAAATCCGTTGTTGGTAAGTCAATCAGCGATCGGCAAAAATGTTATTAATCAAAGATTTGGGAAGACAATAAACAGGATCAATTTCTCCCACAGATGAATGTCCTAGCAAAGATAGTCCTGCAATTCCGAAAAATGTATGAAATACATCGGGCAAGTCATCAGGTCGATCCGAAAACCCGCCTCTTTCATCTTGGCATTCTAAAATGAATCGTGATAATATGTTCTTGTCTATTGAATTGGTCTTGTCTAGCATTGAGAGTGATGATAATACCCACCAGGAATAACAAACATCTTCCAACTTTCCTGGCCTCCCATTCAACCCACCACAATCTAATTGTCTTTCCATCAGCCAACGACTTGTTTGTCCAATATCAATCAGAAAATCTCTATTCATCCAGAGTTTTATGCAGCTAGGATGTACTGTCAATATTCTTATAGAGGCCAGACAACAAAAAATTTGTCCTGCGTGACTTTCACAATGAGGGAGCATCCCAAATCCTCCATCAATGTTTCCACACGAAAGTATAAACTCTAGTGCCTTTATCCCATTAATTCCCTCTAGTCTATTTACTAATGACAAACACGAAACCGCACAATACGAAAAACGAGTATCTATTTCTCCCCATGCGTCTCCTTTGAAAGATCCATCCTCTAGTTGAAGACTCTTTACAAAGGATAAAACTCTGTCCGGGTCTATGAGCTCCAGCGAGTCTAGTATGGCAAGAATTTGTATTGCCGATAAGGTTGGAATAATATGCGCAGTTCCATCAACATCAGAAGCAAATCCACCTTTTAAATCGTGGCATTTCATCACAAAATCTATTATCTTTTGCTTGGGACATGATTTCTGAAACTCGTTCGGTCCTAGGAGTAAATACAATGTTGTCAAACTCCAATAAACCACACTCATTTTCAAATGTTCCATCATTGTCATTTCCAGTTTTATTTCCATTATACGCTCCTCATCACCTTTGGTATGACCAAAGTATACCGAGTAATACAATCCAAGGAATTCCACGTGTCTCTCGCTAAATAGGGTTTCAGTCATGTTTATTGACAGTTGCAATATCAGGTCGGAATCTCATCACAAAAAGTATTATATACCCTTTCGGAGAGCTTCTTTCCCAACTTTTTGTTGGGTTGTTTGTAAACAATATCTGTCAACAACAATCTTCTGGACCCAATATCATCGATCGAGTCGTATTTGGATATCAAATGTGCCAAGGTCGGGTAAATTCTGATAATGGAATGTGATCTCTCAGGTGACATTAGTTTGATACATGTCAATTGTTTGGCAAACAAGTCCCTTTGTTTCGCTTGTAATGTTTTGTTGTTGAGTCGGGAAAAGTCATCATACTTGCAATGGTATTCGGGTGATCGGAAATTTTCTGATGAAAATTCGATATTTTCATCTTGTTCGATTTGCCTACGTATCAAAGATGTTTGAATATTCTGGCATGTATATTTCTTTGTTAAATGTTTGTAAAGCTCGGCTACATAGGCCAAGGTCCCATCAAATCCGTTGGTCCATTTTACAAAGAAGCGATCGGATGCCTGAACACTTGCCAAAGCTGATAATAATCTTGACCTTCCAAATTTCTCCACTGGATTCTTATGCCGGATAGATCCTGGATACTTTTCCACCAAATAAATAATATTGTCAATGTTGGAATTGGCTAGCCGGGTCCTTTGCTCTTCAAACCGTCCATCTAGTATACTGGCAACAAGATCATCTTCTCTTTTTCTTTCCACAAGATAATTTAGCACAACTTCGTGTGATTCTACTTTTCTACTCTTACATATCCATACAAAATCACCTATAGGAAGCATTCGAAATCCAAAATTGACCTTTTCAGCTGAAAAATACGTGCTTAATGTGGTTCCATCTCCAAGAGATCTGGCCTCTCGTTGATCTATTATCAAAACAAGATCAAATGTCCCTGCTTCCAAATAATACTCTTCGGAAGATTGTTGACTGGTCCTTGTCAAATGGTTTCTCACATGTCCATTCTCCCATCGACGTCTGCATTCCGATCCAATCGATTTCCCTTTGTCGGTCAGCTTGTAGAGATCATTTTGACATTCTACATGTCCCGTTTCAATCATCTCCAAGGTATATTTGGTCACAATGTCGTGTAGCTGTAAAGTGGACTCGCTCATAGAACTCCAATAGTCCTGCCCATGTATCATCAAGGCAGAAATAGTTGCTTTGCCCATTAGCATGTCAAATACCATGAATATTCCGAACGAAACTGTCCCGATTTTCGGATACTCTTTGGTCCTTTTCAACATCTGGTCAAATTTCTCTGTTACACATTCCACCCCATTGTCAGAAATCGACATGGTTTTATTGGTTTCACTACATTCTTGCTCTCGCTTTTGTAATTTTCTTGCTATGGATGGTCCAATTCCTAAAAGTGTTTCAGCTTCTTTGGCAGAACGTAATTTAAATCGATGGGCAAACATAGAATCTGCTGCCTACGATTGTCAGATCAATCACAAGATACCTTTTTATAAACATGGGTAAGTTTGACGTTCTTATTCTTGTATGCTTCATCCTTCAATTCTACAAGCCACGTGTAGTATAGATGATTCATACATTTGTCAGTCATTTCCCTCGCATTTGCACCATGTCAAGACATCGATCTAGGGACAGGCACAGATACAAACACCGACGTTCCCAGTCACGCGATAGGAACTATAATGTGGACAGAGTCATCTCATTAGATAAATGGCCCAAGAAACTGAAGAATTGGGATGTTCCTCCCAGAGGATTTGAAGAAATGAGCCCAGAGCAAACCAAAAACACAGGTCTGTTCGTTCCGCCCTCTGCCCAACCCAAAATCACCAATCTAACACCGTTTATGGATGAAAATTCCATGTCAGCCACCCTTAGAACTATTTCAAATCCCGGAGCATCGATTGTCAATCCACTAGTAGCCAAACAGGCCAAACGAATCCAAGTGTTTGGATTTCCTATTGATGTCGCAGAACAGACAATCGAATCCTATTTCAACAGTTTGATGGCGGGTTATGACTTTAGTTTAGGACCTTGTGTTAAAAAGGTAATTTTCAATGATGAAAAAACCCATATTGTAGTGGAATTTGATACATCGGATCAAGCAACATCAATGTTGGTCTTTGATGGGATATCATATGGAGATAACATTCTCAAACTCAAGCGGCCCAAAAACTGTCTTCCAACATTATCGGATTTTGTGGGATCATTCCAAGACGAATCCCATAGATTATTTGTTGGCTGCATCCCACCTGTACTCAAAGAATCAGAAATTATGAAGCTCCTGCAGACTTTTGGGTCTTTGAAGCATTTTTTGTTGGTCAAGGACTCTCTTGGAGTATCTAGAGGCTTTGCGTTTTGTGAATACCAGGATCCAAATCTTGCCAATATTGCTTGTCAAGGATTGAATGATTTTGACATTTTGGACAAAAAGTTGATTGTTCAGCGAACCGACATTGAAATAGATCCATATATTGTCGATCAACGAAATGTTTGGACAAGTAATTTGTCAATTTACCCGTTTCTTCCAACCAAAAACCAATCTCAATCAACACCAGTAATCCAACTGATGAATATGGTCACTCTTGAAGATCTAATTGATGATTGCGAATATAATTCCATATTGGAGGACATACACAATGAATGCTCAAAATTTGGAAAGATTGTGGAAATATCATGTCCTAGACCCACTAGTGATAAATATCCAATTTCTATAGGTAAAGTATTTGTTCAATACGACAATGTCTCGAGTGCGTCCATAGCCTTGG
Source organism: Homidia socia (assembly GCA_036850745.1). Classification (NCBI taxonomy): domain Eukaryota; kingdom Metazoa; phylum Arthropoda; class Collembola; order Entomobryomorpha; family Entomobryidae; genus Homidia; species Homidia socia. The sequence continues at coordinate 15,559 of JAANSP010000236.1, forward strand.
AGTCACTGGCCGGTAGAAAGTTTGCAGACAAAATAGTACTTACTGCATACTTCTCTCTGGAAAGATTCCTGAACAAGGAATTTTAATCCATCTGTTTCAAATAAATTCCATCACATGTAGTAAGCGCTTGTAAATTGGGAAAATGTCTGCCCAACCACAGTTGTATTCATTGTTTGTTGTTGCATTGTTTTTATGAAGGCATTTAGAAATCTTTGGAGTCTCGATCCAGTCCAGTTATTTGTTGGTCTTCAAGGGGAATCGACCAGGTTGAGAATTGATGTAGAGGGAACGTTGATTCCGATGTATTCCAAAGAAGAACCTATTTTCGGATCAGTTGGGATTTACACCAAATCTGACCAAACAATCGAATATAGTAGAGTTCAAATCGAATTGATTGGCCTCGTCAAACTCTGTCAATTTCCACGCTCGAGAAAGTACAAGTTTATGCGACTAAAACAAGAGTTGGATGGCTCTAGCAATATTAAAGAACCCAAGGAGCTTTCGTTTGATTTTAATAGTGTCAAGCCATTTGAAAGTTTCACAGGAAAATTGATAAAGGTGCAGTATGTGATTCGGATTGCTATCATCGGAACAATGAAAACTTGGAAAGCAGAAAGAGTTGTTTGGATTTACTCCTTTACCGAGTATAGCTCACCAAATCCACCAATTGATACCAAAGTCGGAGTAGGGAATGATCTTCAGCTTGAAATCCACTTTCCCAAATCCAATTTTGGTCTAGATGATCTGGTTATCGGGTCTGTTCATTTTATACTTGTCAGACTTTGGATAAAACTAATGGAGCTGGCAATTGTTCGTAGAGAAATTTCCGGTTCAATCTCAAAAGGAACCGTACTCGGAACACTAGAAATTATGGATGGATCGCCTCTAAATAATGAAAAGATTCCAATCAAACTATTCCTTGGACAATACCCACTCTCGCCCACCTTTGAAAATATCAACAAATTATTTTCTGTTCGGTATTATCTAAGTGTAATTGTTACCGACCTGGACGACCGAAAGTATTTCAAAGACCATGAAATTCGACTGCACAGAAACAATCCCAACCATTTATTTATACCGGATTCGACTCGTCAAAATCATCGGGATTCTTTGGAGCTAAATGGTATCTCAAATACCCAATATTCTCAATTTGATAATCGAAAAATGTAGGCCGGTCATTGTTCACTCCGATAGTCACTTGGTCCGATAGTGGGGATGCCTTTGTTATGGAAATCAGGAGCTTGGTTGAAAAGGTTACTTCAACTGGATTTTTAGAAAAGAGCTCCACATTTGATGTATCTTTATCGGCACTTTTAGTGGGTTTCAATACAACGTTTGCAGAACCAATGTCCCCATTGGTACTAAACCCAACGGATTTCCCATCAACTTGGACAGTTATAGAATCCCCAAGCACCACAAAATCTCTTATTATTTTCGCAAATTCACCTGAATTCATTTTGATTATTGAATCTGGTTCCTTGTCTGGAATCCCCAAACGTTCGCTTTCTAGTGACATGAGTTTCATCCCAGACTCACACATCCTATCTCCATTCTTGTTCTCAAATACAATTTCCAATGAATCCGAGTCATCAAGTGCCCTGAGAGTTATCGAGTCGTCTGGATTGATGCTTTTCAATATTTTCGAAAGCGATGAAAGTCGAACCCCCAGCGACCTGTTTCTGTCGCATCGAAATTTGTCAAATTCATCTCCCTTCAATATCATACTTGCCAAGGCTGCATGGGACGGCTCCATTGCCTGGAGAGTAATTCCTGATTCGTTACAATCCAAGTTGGCTTCATTGACCAATTCTTTCAGTGCCTCTACAACCTTCTTGATAATCGACCCTTCGCTGAGCTTGGCTTCAAACATCACACGTTGCAAGAATAGACCCCTTCTTTATTCAATTTTTTGTTGGATTTGACACAAATCACACATACATATCAAATTGTACCGATCCTGTAACAATCTAGCTCTATCTCTGGCGGACATTCCCTTTTCAATTGGTATAAACGACATCACGATCTCTTCTCCACTGTATATCTTTCTTGTAGTCACAATGGATATTTTGTGGGTATTTTCCCTATTTTCTATCCCTATATTCGGATTGCAAGAGTGCTGTATATGGGCTGAAATGTGGTAAAGTCCAACTCCGGAAATATCTCTTGTTTGCTGCCGAACAGTTTCGAAATTAATTCTTTCATCGACAAATGAATTGACCGGACCCGTTGAATACGGTGCCGGATGCAAATTCCCCTGGATACTGAATCCTATGCAATTATACACCAAAGCTCCCTTAATAGATACATACCTAGGATCGGTTATAAAGCCGTCTATGCCCTTGAAATGATTCTTGGACAGCATGCTTCTGACCAGTTGCGCTTCCTTGGCATCACTAGGTAGAATCGGTAATTTGATCATTACTAGGAATTCATAATGAGAAAATATATTGGATTTTATCTGGTCACCGTTCATTATTCTGTATTCTTCGGATAACAAAATATAAAGGTACTGGGCCGCCATAATTCCATATCTGGTCTTGTCGGATCGGGATAGTTGAACCAACTCGTCAAAGGGTTTCTGGCTACCAGCTTCACGGCCTGATACTGAACACTGGAAAAAATGGGGTTCTGAATCTCTATCCAGACAATCTTTTGAACAGTACTGTTGCTTGCAATCACTACATTCAAAATCAAACATTTTTTGGATTCCAAGACAATAAGAACAATGCAAACTCGAATCCAGACTTGGATCCAATATGGAAACACCGGGTGTTTCGTGATAAATAATTTGACCTTGGTCAATATCTTTTGTAGCATAAAGTCCCCATACAGTTTCAACCTGTCCATTGGAGAGGTGTATAGTTCTCGGCCGAAATTCCACTGAATCTACAGGGGAAAGTTGATGAAAATATTCAGCCGTTCTTTTATTAGTTTCTCTAGTGATCAAATCTGTCAATGCTAGAAAAAATGATTTTGGTAGTGTGGATTCAAGATTGCCCAAAAGGTATTTCGGATTTGGAACCATTTTGATTGCCTTGTAAAAGATTTCAGAAGCTTGATCAATATAGACATCCCCACCCTTTACTAGCTCATGTCCATACAGTAACAATCCATAAAAGATTTGTTCTCGCTCTTCTGGCGATTTCTGGTATATTTTCTCAATGGGCTCATCAAATTCTTTGTGTTTTCGTTGGTTTTTTGGTTCTCTGTTCTTTCGATAATCAAAATATATCAAATACCCAAGGATTGATGAAAATATCCCCAATACCACCCAATTACCCCTTGTTATCATTGCACATACAAAAGACACACCCTGGGAATCAGAGACTAGGAGATGGTGCTTGCATATGATCTTTTGAACCCGCTGCCCGAAGATGAGAGAAAGAAGCACAAATTGAAACGTCTGATACAAAACCCCAATTCATATCACATGGATGTCAAATGTTCTGCCTGCTCCACAATTGTTGTTGTCTTTAGTCATGCAAGGGAGGTTGTAGTTTGTCCTCAATGCACAAGAGTCCTCTGCCAACCTACTGGTGGAAAGGTAGAACTCACTGAAGGATGTTCCTATCGCAGGAAGGGACACTGATAATATTAAAATAAAGAATTCCTTGCAACGGCATGTACCGGGAGCTGCAGAAATTGATTTATACCGATGATGGATTGAGTAAGATTATCCGAGCTTGGAATGAATCCAATCTCGATAATGCATTTGCCCAGTTTGAACTTTACCAAGGAAATGCAAAGGAGCAGTTGTTTGTTTGCAGATCCTTGTGTGGGATATTGTTGAAGGATTATGGATCAAGTTTGAATGAGAAGAGGGAAATTGGAGAAGAACTGATTGAATCGATAGGTATGTATTTTTCACTTCGGTCTTTTGATCATCTTACCAGAGAACCATCTGGAAATGTTTTGAAAGATCAACAAGACCTAGAAACCATGGTGCTTGAACAAGGTAATGATGATGAATGGATAGAATGGATCAATGAGCCCAAGGTCAAAGAACCTAGAGAAGAACATGCTGAAAGGAAGGGAGATTTTATTTCCGCCAAACAACAATTGATTATCCAAACACTGAAAAATGGCGGTGGAACCACTGTACATGAAACCGGTGGAAAAAGGTTAGGACTGTCAAAGAGGATATCAAAATTTCCGACACCGCAATCAAAGAAACCAGACATGGAAAACAATACAAATCTTTGTAGTTTGGGGTCCAATTCCATTCAAGAACCAGAGGATCCTATTTATTCAGATCCTAGACTGCAGAATATTGAACCACGAATGATCAAGTTTGTACTGAATGAGATCATGGATAGTGGAGCGACCATTGATTGGGATGATATTGCAGGTCTGGAACATGCCAAAAACACAATCAAAGAAATGGTTGTTTGGCCAATGCTTCGTCCGGATATATTCAAAGGATTAAGAGGACCTCCCAAAGGATTGTTGTTGTTTGGACCGCCTGGAACAGGTAAAACATTGATAGGAAAGTGTATTGCCAATCAATCTGGAGCAACATTCTTCAGCATCAGTGCCTCATCACTTACCTCCAAGTGGGTTGGAGAAGGTGAAAAGATGGTCAGAGCATTGTTCAGCGTAGCCAGATGTCAACAACCATCAGTCATATTTGTAGACGAAATCGATTCTCTTTTGACGCAGAGATCCGAAGGGGAAGTAGAAGCCACAAGAAGATTAAAAACGGAATTTTTGATCCAATTTGACGGAGTTGGAACTGATCATGAAGATCGAATCTTGGTTATTGGAGCCACTAATCGACCACAGGAAATCGATGAGGCAGCTAGGAGAAGACTGGTCAAAAGGTTGTACATTCCACTTCCGGACTTTAACGCTAGGATCAGCATTGTCCATAATTTATTGAGACAACAATCCCATTCGCTGGCAGATAACGAACTAGAAATCATATGCAAGCGATCCGAAGGATATTCAGGGTCGGATATGCATAGTCTATGCCGGGAAGCATCCTTGGGGCCAATTCGATCTATTCGGGATATCCGAACCATCGAAGCAGACCAGGTAAGACCAATAATTTTTGGCGATTTTGAACATGCCCTCACCCAAATTAGGGCTAGTGTTTCCGAAAAAGATCTAAACATGTATGCCAAATGGAACAATGAATATGGTTCCTTGGAAGGAACATCACCAGACTAAAAAAATATGGATAGTTATTCGACATTATTGTCCAAATTGGATAGGTTACAACACGTCACCAAGAGATTTTCCAGAGAGATTTCGATCGTGACAGAACGGCATCTTGAAATTCGCAAACTCTCAAACATCCATGGATCATTGTTTGTAGCCAGTAAAGATCTCGAGTTTAAATAAAAGGCGCGTGTTTTGGTTACACAATGAAACCAATTCCACAATCTCTGAAAGATAGATTGTTAGTCCTACTGGAAACAACGAGATGCATAGAACTGGTGGAAAAACAGCAGTTTTGTTTTGTCAGGGCCGATGAAGAAGTGTCTGCTGTTTGCAGATTGCTGGCAGATAAAAAGATATCGTCTGTTCCTGTGTTTGATGAAACCAACCAGAATTTTGTGGGATTGCTCGATTATAGAGATATTGTGGATTTGATTCTACTTTATTTCAGAGGAAGGACGGATTCATCGGGATTTCAATCTAAAGAAACCAGTGAAATACTGTGTACCATTTTCCAAGGTCAACCTGTTCAAGCCAGTCTTACTGTAGATCTATCAAAAAAGAATCCCTTTTACACAGTCCTTCCAGAATCTCCATTACTGATGGCACTTGATATCATGAAGACGGGAATCCATAGGGTATGTGTAATGGATGCATTTGGGAAAATAGTAGGTGTATTGTCACAAACCGATATTCTAAAACTGGTTGCCTCCAATATGGAAATCATGAGCGAATTGGATAATTTGGAGGTTTCAGATATCGATTGTAGCTCTGCCGTGTCTTTTGTGTATAATGATGACAATTTACTTCTCGCCTTTACCAAAATGAGTAGCGAGGATCACTCTAGCATTGCAGTGGTTGATCATGGAAGCCACATAATTGGAACCATTTCGGCCAAGGATATTCGGTATTTGTTTGATTTGCCAAGAACGGAATTGCTGCAAAAATCATGCGAGGAATTTATTTCGAGAAACCTCTTCGAAGAAGGTTTGAAAACTGGACGTGACTCATTTCCCTACTTTAACATTGCCAAGGACTCTACTATCAACCACGCAATCAAGAAAATTCTTGCAGTCAAGGTTCATAGAATCTGGGTGGTAGAAAACCATTCCCCAACAAGCGTTATATCAATGACCAATATCTGCTCCCTGCTAAGTGACAACTAGGTTTATTAAATAAACGGATTTCAATGTCTAGATTTCCCGTAATTAATTCTGATTGCCATCCAATTTGGCTCTTTTCTTGCCCAGTTTGGTGGTTGAATCGGTCTGCTTTCCTACCATTTCTATTCCCTCACCTACCCATTCTTTTGGAGTATTTTCATTCGGCTGTCCATACTTGTCCAATTTCCCTGTCTTGATCATCATTTTCTTTTCCGTCGCCTTTGGTCCTAGTCCCCATTTTCTTGGATATGTATCTCTTTCCATAATGACTCGTTTGATTTTGGCCACCACCCCGTGATCACACGTTGCCATCACTGCCGTTGTCATCTGGGCTATTCCCAATGCAATGGCCTCTCCCTTGGTACTCACTATAACTATTTCTTCTCCAATTTCTATAAGAGATTCATATCTCAACAATCCCGGTATCATCACTTTGGCTCCGTAGCAAATGGCATTGACTGCGCTATCCTTGACCACGATTCTCTTATAATGTCCTAGTAAAGATTCGAGTGGCTTAATAACATGTCGAAGATACGTCTCGTCTCGATGATTGTCATAAACCCATTGTGCATCCAATACATCGTGCATAGTTACCAAATTGTCATTTTCCGTTGTACCTCCAGACCTTACTCTTCTCAATTCTTCCATATGTCCTCCCACTTTGAGAAGAAGTCCAAGATGGACACAAAGCGTCCTTATATACGTCCCTGCCTCACAACTTACCCAAAATACTGCTAGATTTCGTTCATTATCAAATTCTAACAACTTGCTCTCGTATATCGTCCTAATTCTCAACTGTCTCTTGACTGCTGATATCAATGGCGGCCTCTGGAATAATGCCCCAGTGAGTTGTTCCAATGCATTATAAAGTTTGGTTTGCGAATCAAGTGCTTCATGAAGTCTCATTACACAAACATACTCTTTGCCTGCATTTTGTTGCGATTTAACTAGTCTTGTGGCTCTATCAATGCAAACAATCAAACACCCTGTAACTTTGGGATCTAATGTCCCGCTATGCCCTGTTTTTTCAACTCGGAGTATTCTTTTGATCCATGCTACAACCTCATGCGAGGATGGATTGGCTGGTTTATCTAGGTTGATTATTCCATATCGAATATATTCTCTCAGTGGTCTAGTCAATGGACTCGATCCATTCAACAATGGAGTATAATGACCCGACCTAATATTCAACTTGTCATAGTCTTTCAGAAGGAGTGGCCATTTCGATGTATCCACTCTGTGGTGTTCCTTGCTGGGTTGGATATGAAAATCACTCACATTGTCCATTATTTTTATTTACCCTGAAATCCGAACAATTTGCCTAGGTCAATCACTGGGAACCCACTTTGGTTGACGATCCGATCAAGGCTAGTATACATTGTATTGATACTGTCCAAATGTATGTTTATTGTCAACTTGGATTCTGGACTGCTCTGATATCTTTCGATGCTAAATAAATTTCTGTAAAAAACTAGTTGATTGTATACGGTTTTCTCGTCAATTTCCAATTTCATGATTCCAGGACATGATGGAACATTCGGACATTTTCTACTGAATATACTATATCTTTTTGTGTGTTGGAATGAAAATGGACATTCAAATTCACTACATTTCATCCAATAGCAATAGTAGTCTTGGATACATTTCCTAACAATAGAATGTACCTGATGATAAATATAATTCCATCCTGCCACATGTTCACAATGTATACACTTCCACCCCAATTCCATTCTTCCGTGTTCAAATTTCAATATCCCATTGAATTCAAACGTCTGGTCACATTTTATACATTTCAGCATCAACTTCTTGTCATTGTCAACGGATGGTGATTTCTCGTGAACAACATTTTTTTCTCCGAGTCCAAAATATCGAGATATCACTTTCAAATCAACTGCATGGATCGGATACAATAACCTTTGGATGGGCGGAAATATTTGTTGTTTCAAATACCATGTAATATCAATCTTTAGATGGTCAGATGTTTTCTTGTTCCGATCTTGTAAATGGCTCGGGTGATATGCTTTTGGCGATAATGTCTCGGATTCACACATGACATACGGAATAACATCCCCAACTCTAACAGTCAATCCGTCACTCTTCATTTTCAGCGCTACCCCAACATGTGGCAAAGATTGTCCGTCGATGTAGTCTTCTGGTGGCTTGGTCAGGCTTTTGTGTATTACAAACTGCTCAAGTGGATATTGATCCAAATTCTCGACCAAATTTTTCAGAAATTTGTAGATTTGCTCTACCCAATCAGTTTCTCCAGATCGGCCTTGAAGCACATAATTCAGAATGCATTTGGATGCATTTGTTGACGCCATGCACCAATCTCGCCTGACTAAATCCAATCCCTTGATTTCAACGATACAATCATCACTGGATACTTGTTTGGTGATGTTGGCTTGATCTAATTGCTTCGGATTCAGTGCCAAGGCTGCATATTTTTTCTTCTTGTAAAGAATCAGTCTTGGCATGACACTTTCTAGCTCGATTTCCAACATGTTGTATTTTTCATTTACTTTTTTACAAAATATTTGTCCTATTTGTAGAGCTCTAGCAATGTCTGCTGTATTGGTATTGATCATCAATGAATCCGTGTCACCATAGATAACGGAAATGTCCATTCCTAAGGAATCTACCATCTCCACACTATCCATCAGTATTTCTCTCCCTTTGAGAGTAATAAGACTAGCCATGGATCTGGCATAGAATCTTGATCCCTTGTATCCTAAGCATCCGTACATACTATTTGCAGTTAATTTCAGAGCTTGCTGTCTAATTTCTAATTGATTTCGAGAATCTTTATCTAGTTTAGGGTCCTTTGCTAGTTGTTTGACTTGTTTTCTTCTGTTCACTAAATTGGATATTAGCCTTGGCAAAATTCCTAGTGGCTGGGTCTTGTCCAGAGGTATTGTCATTTCATCTTCTCCAACTGTAGTAAAGCAAATATTGAATTCCCGAATAATAGATGGATAAAGACTATTGAAATCTAACAGCAAAATATGGTTGTCGTAATATCCACTTTTTGGCTCCAAAACAAGTCCGCCTATATATCCTGCCTTCTTTTTTCCCTGTCCCTTTATGTCTTCCTTGAATCGATGTTCCTTGTCTGGATAAACCACCTTGTTTTTATGGAACTCGTGTAATAGAATATATTCATTTCTTTCAACTCGGTTCCCGGCGAGTGTATTCGACCAAAAACTACCGGAAATATTTGTCAATATTTTGGTCAAAGGTATCACCATCAATTTAAATGCCAATTTCATTGTCATCAAATTCACTTGCTCTTCTCTTCTAACCATTAAAATTGTATCTCGTTCACTCTTCGCTGCATTAACAATCTGATCATGATTCATTTCAGAAAGGTCTAAAAGTCGTTCTGGATCATGGTCTCCTAATAACAATACCTGCGACAATGTTTTGATATCATAATCTCGGCTTTTGACCAACTCTCTTGCCATTATCAATGTATCACAAATCAATCTTCCACATAGCAAATGTCTTTGTGTTTGTTCATTCGCTAAATTCAACGATTTAAACGAACTCCATAAAATCCTTCCAACCCTCGACCATTTTTCAATACCTAGCCTCTTCAATCCACTTAATAATATTTCAAGTGTTGCTCCCGAAATTCCATGACCCACAATCATGTCAGGATCATGTTTGTATACAATTGCCAC
>JAANSP010000237.1:0-25535 GCA_036850745.1 Homidia socia
GACGCAAGTACATAACAGTTGTAGCAATAAAAACGCAAGGTAAAGTTGGGAGAAGAAAGGGGAAAACGTAAAAGTTTAAATTTGTTGAAAGGAACACACAGACACACACATGAGCTGTGTATTTACACAAAACACATTTTCGTACCTCTATATATAAATATTATTATGTTGCAACCGATAAAATAAATGTGCCCCAGTCTCCCGTAGCGCCGTAGCAGCAGTACTGCATAGTTTACCCACAATACAACATTATTCATGCACATGTATGTACATAGCAATATTAATATTATCTCACATGGCGGCATCCCTCTTCCTTCCCCTCTCTCTCTGGTTTCGCATTTTAATATTATTATTTTGTTTGTCAAAGTGAGAAAAGAAAGATTGAGAATGGGAAAGGGAACGGGAAAATTACGCCAAGTTCGCACGCAGTTTGTTGATGACTCTTTGTATATATATAAGAGAGAGAGAGAAAGAAAGAGAGTTAATGCAGCTAAAGCTTCAAAAGTATGCCCTACTACTACAGCAACTTAAGTACAACCACTACATAACTCATAAATACACATGTATTTTTCTTCTTTTTGCTGAAAAGTAGTACGATGTATTTTTCCCTGTGAATTGTGGATATTACAACGTGCTGCTGTCAGAAGAAAGAACAGAAAGAAAATAAAGAGCTTTGCTTTAAAGTCTGGAGAGAGTTACTTGTGGAGTATGTGTTTATCAAAGTTAAGTACAGAACTCGCAAAATTATATATAGTACTTAAAAATACTTCATCTTGTACATGCATAATAACCTACTACTATTACTATAACAGGGAGTAGAAACAAAGCAACAACAACTAAACACACATACACGTACGTTTGAATTTTTTGGTCATTGTTGTTTCTGTGTTGGCATTGAAGTGTTTCTTTTTTTAGTTTTAGTTGCCTCTCCAGCATTTTTCCTCATCACTCTATTCTTCTGAGAAACTGCTTAGTCTAGAAAAAGAAGAAGGACATTAAGATGAAAAAGAAAACAGTGAATCCAAATGGTAGTATCTTAGGTTCCCCATATTGTACTTCATGAAGGAGTAATAGTAATTTGGTGGGTACTTTTGTGATATAAACTTTATATTTATAATATAGGTGACTCTCTGTTTTTTTCCTTTTTTCTCATCCTTTTTTGATAAGTAGCTGCTTTTTATTACTTGTTCCAAGATCGTGCAGTCTCTTACTAAAACACAAGCCCTTTTCACTGCTGAGAGAGAAGTGGGGGTAGCGCTGCAGTTGTGTGTAGATTTTTCTTCTGTCGTTGTTGTTGATGTTGCCATTGCTGTGTAAAATATCACGAGATTTGATGGAGAAAAGAAGAAAATAAGAGAGTAAACACATATCAGCGGAAGAAAATGTAAGTAGAGGAGTTAGTTGGGCTTTAAAAGTAGTACTTTGTACGTGAAATTTGTGCAAAAACAGTGGCATGTTTACTTTTCCTGATGAAATTTATGTATAAAAAATGTACTTTAGATGGATGGATAAAATTGAAGCAAGCAATTTATAATATAAAAGGAAACACAAGCGTACCAACTTTTTGCCCACCCACCGCCATGTATGCATTCTAATAAAGTAATAACAAAAAGAATGAAGTATTACTTTTACTGTGGCAGTGGGAATGACTATGAATTATTCACGGGGAAAATTACAGAGACATTTTAAAGTGTGCTTGAAATATTTATTTGTACTGCATAATATCTTGTGTTGTTAGTTGCTGCTGCTGTTATTGTACTAAAATTTTGCGTATTTATTGCTTTTTGTTGACCTGAATTCGTGATGAGCTCCAAGAATAATATTGAAACGCTTTTTTATATAACGCTGGATTGAGAAATGTAATACTTGGTCTGGTTTACATTTTTTACAAGCATATCATCATGACATATTCATGCACAATTTAAGCCTGGACATGCAGTGTCCTACAAAAATCATGTGGTCGATTGAACATTATTTTTTGTTGAATGTAGAAATGACGGTAAAATTAGGCTGGAATTGAAACATGTTTGATTACAATCCAAATTATTTAAACAAGCTGACAAATTCACATGCACAGGAAAATTGTATCCGAAAGCAGAGGGCATGTATAATTTACGACTACATTACATGTAATAAATGTCCAAGTGATCATTATCTGGTTTTCATAATTATGGTGAGTGTGGTTATTGTCTAATCAAACACAGTAGTACAATGCATTATTTCAAGCAGAAGCAGAGCAGGGGCATGTTTTGTACACACCTATGTGGAGTAAGCAAATAGCAGTTTACCCCCGAACTTGGCCATTAATTGCTCAAGTTACGTCCTCAAAATGGAATGATAGCATCATTACTGTTATAATATTATTATTACTGCTGTTGTTGTGGTCGGAATCAGTGTGTAACTTATTATTTTTTATTTTTATTATTATTACTACACTACACATGTAGATAAGGAGATACAGGATGTGTTATTAGTTCTTGGCTTAAAACACATTTCTGTAGATGGAATTGCATAGTAATACTCGCATGATCTGGTAAGGACGCATTTTTATGTGACACGAACCAGTAAAACACAAAAGTAATTATGAAAATTTTATCATCAGCTTAACTGATTGCTCTTTTTGTACTAATAATAACGCTTGCTGTCCTGCTACTTTTTTCTCAATTGCACCCAATTTAATACTTTCTCTTCATCTCGCATTTTAGCAGCTATACCCCTAGCTAAGCTATTTATGAAGATAATATATATGTGAGTATGTGGAATGTGGATAGTATTGATAAAAATTGTGTATTTTTGTTTCTCTTGTAAATTTCAGGTAATTTTTGTAGACTAACCGAAACCAACCTCGACAGACAACAACCCGTACGACTTTTACCGTTACAACTACTAGTATTACCACTACTACTACTACTACTACTACTACCACACTTGTGTTGTTTAAAGCTCAGAAAAAAATTAAGACAAGATGGCGGCGTTTGTGGCAAAACAGATGATCGGCAGCAAAATGAATGCCGTGAAAGGTAAGAGGAATATTAATACGGTATATATGACCTTTCTATCAAGACTGGGAATTTATTGTCAATCAGGTTTAAATCTTCTATTTAAAGTCACATTCATGTTGTTATAACAAATTTCAAAGGAAGAGAAAAACACAGTCACTCAGTGCAAGCATTGAAAATTAGGCAACTTTTATGATTTTTCTGTCTTTATCACTATCCCGTTAAGCACATCAAGTTTCTTTCACTAGTAATTATATTTCATTAAAAATTGAGCAATTCAAATGAATTATAATTCAATCAAACTGAGCCCTAAACGGTAGTATAGTACACCAGAAGCATTAAATTAAAGTACCCTTGCATTTTGCACGTAATTTTTCAAAACAAGATTTAAACCTGATGAAAAATAAATTACTCAGCCTTACAAACTACCTATATATCCTTTTACATTTATTTTATGGTCAGGACATAAAAGAATATCGTTCACTTTCAAGGTGTGTAGAAATTCAAGAGGGTTATATTTGTTTGTGAAAGGAAATAAAAAGTTTAATAGAGTTTCCATCAGTGGCGGCTGGTTCATAATACTTATCCTACTATCAAATATATTATACCTACTACTACTCTACCGCTACTACTACTACTATACATAAATCATTAGACAGGTTGTTACTTATTAAATTGTAAATATCTACCTATACTTACTTCCATACCTTACTTTTATTACTATTACCTATTACTACTATTAAACTATTTGAGCATACCCTTTATTGTATTCTCACATATTTATATTTACCTAACCATTTCACTAGCTTATGAAATTGAAGCCGTTGTTATTATAAAAACCATTACAGCAACAAGCGCTTTCACTCCCAGTTTTAGTAATATCCTCTCGGGACGACATGAAGGAAATCAAATTTTTCTCCAAGAAAAAAAATATGTTTAGCTATGTGTTGATATATAATTAATCTTTATACTTCTCTTCCGCCTATCACCAACTACAACTTTGTTGCTGTATGTTCCATGAATAAATTTAAATACCATTACTACTATTACTGGCATAGGTAAACATTTCTAATTTCCACCCCATCATCGTTTTTTTCAGCCACCAAACGTAATCTGGTTTTACTTTAAAAAAATTAATTTTACAGTTTTTATAGCACACATTTATAGGTTTTATAATTACGATAGAAATTGTGCAACGCCATTAGCAATGTATTACGACTACATGAGAATAAAATTGTACACAATACTATAGTTGTCCCATTTTTGTAGTCAGCATCTGACACGATGGCCCGATGACTTTTCAATCTCCAAAAATATACGTTCAGCATGAAATACATCTAAAAACTCAGTCATCATTTCATATTATTATTATTTATTTATTTGCATAAAGGGGAACTTTTTTCCGGGCATATTCATACATATGTATGTGCAGACATAATCCGTAGCCAAATATTTTTTTAAAATATGTAATAATAAAAAATTCAAGTTCGTTTGTGTTCGTAGAAATCCAGAGAAAAAAACTTTTTCCCCAGTTATTGAAGAAGGTAGAGAGTAATGAAAAAGAGAACATTTCATGCATGAAAGCACAACAACAATACTTTCTCTTTCCTCTTTCAAAAGAAAAAAATCCTTTGAGACGTGCTTTCCTTAATACTCAAGTTTTTAGAGATGACAACAAGAGGTTTTTAAGCAGAACAAAAAATTGAAAAGAAGTGTGTACAAGTATAAGAGAAGAGCAAGGCTATCTATTTACACTACAACTACCACGATATAAACAGTCATCATCAACTATTATACCTACGGATGGCTCCGCATGCACACACTACACCATGTCAGCACATTACTTACTTGACTGCTTTTATTCATGTATGCATAAATTATATAAATATTATTTTGAATTTGCAAATACATCCATGTATAGTCTCCATGACCCTAATGCTGTGCGTATTTACTTTGCCATAACCCTTTATTACAGCATGGGCAAAAATTATATGAAAAATAATACATGAATATGTGGCAGCACTCTATACGTAAATACCTAAATACACTTTTTTATTATTAATATATTATTTATTACGATTAGTTGAGTTTGTTGTTATGCAACGAACGAGAAACACAAAACAAATGTTATTTTACCAAAAATACCTACATGCCAGTCACTTTTTATTAAATTTTTTTGCTACATTCTACCATTAAATATCATATTTCATTCAAGCCAGCTTTTATGGACACAAAATAAAGTTTGCAAGCACACATTTTTGTAGTTGTTGCGAAAGAAACTAAAGACGCAGTGACTAGCTACTTTTCCTCCCACTTTTCTGTTACACTTAAGCGGATAAAAACTCGAGTTTTTTTTAAAAAGTAAGCTTGTAACACAATTCTTTTATGTCGTTGCAATATGCCATTCTATTCTACTCATCTTATTTTTTTGACTTTCTTCACTACACACACACAGTAAGCTGCTGTACGTAACCCGTCTCCCACTGTCATCCAAGTACTACTGTTCTGCTACAAGTACTACTGTTCTGCTGCTGTTGCTAAAGAAAGGGAAATCCACTGGGGTAGAATTAAACAGGTTATTGTCTGATGATATTGGTAGGCAATTGAGAATATTTATTTATTATTTTGTAAATATTTGCATACACAGAATATCAACATATTACAATATATAATATTGGTATTATTAATAAATAATAATAATAATATTTAGGACAAGGTTTGTAATATTATATAATATAAGAAAAGAAAAGGCTTCCCTTCATACCATCGCTATATAGTCATCATCATTCTGTGCTCTCATTTTTTATCTTTTCACACAAGAATGAAACTGATGAGTAAGTAAACGCAGTAGTTTTGCTACTATAACTATAAATTTGTATTGTTATTTTACTTTTATTATTATGGAAAGAGAAAGAATGTGTGTGTGTTTGTATGATTTTCATGCTATACTTGCCTTGAGAAAGAAGGGCAAGTAAAGTGGAATAAGGAGAATGATGAGAGAGTTTTGTAGTTTTTGATGATCACTGTAATAATAATAATAATAACGTCGTGTGGTAAGTAAGATACAGAGACATTTTGCAAGTCATACCGAGAGAAAAAAGCCTGTCTTGTGTAAATAGAGCATAAGAGAAGGGAACCGGTTGAATGCTTGATTTCCTTCTTGTCCTTTTTCGCAATCCGTTTTCTTGGCTTCCTCTGCCATATCACTCATTTTCTATATTGCGAAACATGCAAACAAAGCTCTTTTGCTGAAAGTATCTTTCTTTGAAATTTGTCGCTTAAAAGCCCAAAAAAAAGTTCTCTCTACAATAAAATGTAGAAAATTCAATTCACAAACAAAACAGGACTTTTATTTACATCTGTATCTAAAGAAATAGCGTCTTGTGCGAGTGTTATCATGGCATGCAAAAATATCGAATTCCCCTTAATTTGTTTCTACTACTTGCAATGCAAAAAACTGAAGCAGAAAATGTGAAACAGGCTAGCTTTGGGTTTAACGTTGCGTAAACTGCGATGTTTCAAAGAATGCTAGACATTTTTAATGCATTGTATTTGTACAACTAAATATAATATGTGTCGTTATGTATTTTGTAAACACTGGTTTCGGTACACATTGAAGCAGCGTGCGAAAAAAGTTTCTCAGGAATCCAACTAGACTTAACTGCACACATTATATGGCGCATGGTGTACACATATGGCATATTACTATGTGTTATTTTCTCCGGATTATATACACCTTGCTTCACCCAACATCAGTGAAAGCCAGGTTTTGCAGAAAAAAAGATGGTAAGACGGAAAGAATATGCCAGTGAAGGAAAGAGTATGTTCATCTTTTATCATCTTTTCTCCCTTCTTAACATCGTTCTCATCTCGCCAATCGGTGGTAGTAGTCAACGAGCTAGAATAGGCTCATCGAAGCGTGATGATGATGAGTGAGCCGTCGACGTGCGAGAAACTTCATGTTGATTTGAGCACCTGTGTAAATATTGATGTTTATAATTAACTATCACTTACCAATGTCATGTTGCATGATAATGTGGAGGTATGGAGCTGCTAACGTTGATTAACGCATGCATAATAATAGTGTGGATTAACACATATAACAAGAGTATTATTATTGCTACAGCAGCTTCTCTGCACACATCTCTACCTTGTCTTGCCACTTGAATTAAGCAGGCAAACAGACTGCTTCCTAAAAACTAATCCGACAATATATGTATCGTCATGATAATAATAATAATAATAATGATACGTATACATGTATTATTTGTGATGCTGCTTGTCAGTTTCTCAAGACGGTAATATTATTTTTTGAGCTGATGTGCTAAGCAGGAAACTGTGGAGAGTAAAATTTACAAGAAATGGTGAAGAAATGAAAACAAAAAGGAGTGATGAGAATAACCATAACGAAAGGAGAAGAAGGGAAGATTTCTGGGCATAAACTTCACACACTATAAAATCCTCACGGAAATCAGTCCGTTGGGTAGTTATGACAGACTGTTGTGTGATGATAAGACGAGGATGATTATGCATTCTTTATCTATTGAGAAACTTGTGAAATTACGATTACGACACTGTAGAGAATTTTCAAGATATGTACAGTGAATTTATTTTGCCACCCGTATTTTTCTCCAGCGTCAAATGTAAATACTGATGAAATGATGACCTTCAGAGAGGACAAGAGTCGAAGAAGGGCTAAATAGTGAGACAAAAATAAAGGCTGAGGGGTCGGTATGTACGTTGAGGTGTTTCTCTGTGTTAACATAAGCATTTAGAATAGCTGCTCTTGTGTTGTGTTGTGCCTGCAGCAAACTATAACAATATGATACTACGTAGTAATTTTAGAAAACCTATTTGGCATGGCACAAAGCAGTAGTTGTAATACAAGTTGTGCAATCAATTACTAGAAAGTGACATCATCATCATAATACTAGTGAACCTATGCATATATTTCAGCCTAAATTAACTGAAAAAGAAACAAAAAGTATGGAATATTGTCGGTTCTCAACTTGCCCCATGTTGAACAAATAATAAAAAGAAATATCGCAGGGTCGTTCAACAAATCATAATATAGTTTTATGATAGGTTAATCACACTCTCCTGTCAAAGTATTAGTATTGATAGTAATAATATGTGCAGATGGTACGGTACAAATTAAATACAATTGAGTTATTTGATTGTACAATATTGAACTCAATACACACGATTTGAAAACATGTTCAGAGCCAATGAAATTGTCAAAATATGTCAAACAGACAGAGATATTAATCAAAAAATTGTAAAAAGTACTCAGAACCAAAAACTGTCATTTACTGCCAAGTGTATAAATACTTACGCTGTCCATATATTTATATTTATGACTGATGACTTTGCTGAAGGTTGACTTTTGAAAGTACCAATGCAGCAAACAAAAGTAAAGACAGAAGTTGTTTAACTTTGGTTACTGTCAATGAGAAAAATAAATTTATGTACCTTGTTATCTCGTTAGCGCACATGGTTAAAAAGTACTTGGCACACAATACAGTAACCTGTTCTATATGGAATCAACTGGCATTAATAATAATGACTATATGATGATTCACTACAAAAGACGTCAACAGAAGTATAAGTACAAAAAGATGAATCTCCTGCTTACTTTTCTCGTAGCAGCCATCAGGCGTAAAGAATATTTACATTGTAAGATAATCATAAAAGAAGAAGATGATGATGATAAAGACGAGAATTATTCATCTTCCATATTTTTCTCATGCATGCTTGCGTCGTAGATACGCAAGTTAAACATCAACATCTCTGAGAAAAAAGCAGTCTTATTTCATTTCACTTCTTTTTGGAACAGCGAAACTAGATTATTCCACCACCCTTCCTTTCTTTTTTCCAAATTCTCTTTTCATTTTGACGTGTATCATGTTTCCCCACTACTTCTTTTTGAGCATTTTTGCTAATGCTCTCTTTGAGATAAGCTGAAATACGTGATTTCTTTACTGATGCAGCAGATCAGTTTGAAAAGTTGTGGTATTCTTGTAGTTAGCAATACTTGCCACATGCTAACTGAAAACCATTAGTACAACATAAAATATTAAATGTCACACATTTTGTTTTTCATTTTCTCGTATTTCTAACAAAAAATATGTACATTGTACGAAAACAGATACTGGACAAAATGCTGTTACTTTCTTTTTGCAAATTACTATTCCACTGTATTTAGTTGAGTGAGATATTATAGTTTAGAATGAAACATGAATACAGTACTTTAGTGTAAGTGTATTTCTACGTAAGAAGCGTTCTCTTGTTCCCAAAAGAGTAACACCATAGCGTTCCATTTACTTTCAGTAATGGAAAAAAATTTGACTCTGACATGTGTGGCAGAAAAGTGGCAGCACAAGTTTTAATGGAAATGTATAGATAATCTCTTTTAAAGAATGGCAAAAATTGTCGGTTTTTATGAGTAGTCTACTAGAGAAGCACACTGTAGCATTTCCAATTCAACGCAGTCGTCTATCATTTTAGACGACAGGGGAAAAAGACGTTTGTTATGCATGTCTTCAATAAAACTAATTTAGAAAGGAATATGATAATATAGTCTCTTGAAACTGTACACAGTTTTCAATATCGAAAAACGGCATCATCATCATGAATATATCATGAGTTTTGTCCCACCACCACCGTCAGCTTGCTGAAACATATCACTAATAATTTCCTTTTGTTTATTGCTTATCATACCAGACTTTGGATTGTTATACAGTTGTTTGTTTCAATGCAAGCAAAAGTGCGGTGCCTGTCAAATAAAAAATAACATTGGGATTTATTTTCCTTCCTTTTTGTTCGTGGCGCCAACGCATAGATCTGCCAGACAATTTTATGACTGGAATCAAATAATTGTTTACTGCTACTCCTCTTGTACGTATCTCTCTCTAGTGTTTATATTGTCAGAAAAAAATTATACTGTGTGTTTTTCCTATGCGTCAAACTTTCATGAACTAATAATATTTTAGTGTCTTGTTTGACTTTTGATAAGAAATAAACAAGCTGGCAAAATGTATTACTCACTGTAAAATTGCTCTGTAGTGGGTACACTACTTTTACTACAATGGAAACGCATTAGGGAGAATATTGCAACTTTTTGCTTTAGTCATCAGTATTTTCGCATCTTTTTATAAAGTTAAATTCCATGAAAGGATAATTTAGTTGTCTTCATATAATGAGGCTTGCACTTACCTAGCTTAAATAATTTAACAGCAAGCTCATTCTTATCTTGCATGCATACGACGGTGGAGGATGAGCGGATCAATCAGAAATAATACAACCTATATTTTCCTTTAATAATATGGTCAGAGTGCATTAGTTTGTAAATATGCATTGGTCTTTTAAAACAATTTGGTTGGTTGTAGAAAGCAGCAAAAGTGAAGAAAACGGAAAAAGTTCATCTTAAATTCTCTTCTCAGTACAAATTGCTTGAGCACAAGAAAACTTTTAAAAGTGATTCAAGTCTCTACGGAGTGAGAAAAAGGATAGTCGTTATTATTATTATTATTATTACCATGCAGCAATTACTTACAAACCATTTACAATTTACATCCACGTCGAATATAAAAATGTTCTTGAGAAAATGTTAATGGCTTTAAAAGGGAAGAGGAGGAGAGGAAGTAAGTAAAAGTGAAAATACTTAAATGAAAAGGGGCTGGTTGGGGCGATTATGAACTGCTTCGTCGTATGCTTTCAAGGCTGCTTTTCTGCATAGGAACAGCAGCAGCGGAAAGAAGATAAGTGTACAGATCTGCACATGCAATTTTAATGGGGTATGAGTAGCGATAGTAATAATGCTCTGTAGTATGAATTTATACATACCTATGTACATACACTTTTAAAACGTGACGTGATGTGAAAATCATGTCAAAAGTCACTTGGCCGAGCACGACTGTCAAGAGACTACTGACTTGTGCTGCTGCTGCTGTGTTGTGCATACTTTTTTACTCCTGCTACTTACTTATACGCTTAAAATCTGGAATCTCCAAGAGAGAGAGAAAGAAGGAAAAGTTATGAAAATGGGAGACTCTCTTATAATGCATTAAGTATTATTATTTTATAAGGTAGAGATTGATGGCGAACAATGGGGCTATGTAGAACGTAAAGCATAAATATAAATGCATGAATGTATATAGCTAAACACAAAGCGCATTATTTCAAGTAACCAACGAGTTTCGGTGTGATAGCTTTACTTTTGGAGAGGTAGTAACAATCATTTTCTTGATGGCACAAAGTAACAATGCCCATATGTAAATGGCGAGAAATTTAATAGATAAATTGCTTCAGCATAAAAAGAGGATGAACATCATCACTATTCACAGCGCAATAATAAAAAAGTTGGTTCTAGCTTTGGTGAATAATGAATAGCTGAAAAAATGAGGATTTTTCGTCCCGAGAACAAAATTATATATCCTGACCATGGACGCACGAGTTTTTGAATGGGTCAAAGACAAAAAGGATACTTGAAAGCTTACTTAAATCTACCTCGTAAAACCAAGTCGAAAATAAAATCTCTCTCACTTAACTAATGCCTAAGGGCCATGTCAAACTTGTTCGCATTTAGAGGACGGAGAAACGGCTAAAAAGGAGAAACACACAGACAGACATACAAACAGTATGGAGTCATAAAAGGAAGTATATGGATAATGATCGTCATCATGATAGTAATAATAATAATAATAACAATAGTAATGTCGGTTGGTGGTAGATTGATAGAGGGAGAGGCAAAAGTTTTTCCTTGACTATCCTTCATCTTTCATGGAGAGTATAACGACGTCAACCTCTTCTTGTGTCTTTTCTTAACGGTGAAAACGTAGAAGCTCACTAATAATGACAGACAGTTGGAAGAAGACATACAATTAAAAGTGAAGACAAAAGACATGGAATGTCAAAGAAGAGGAAACTTTCTCGTGAAAATATAATTACTTTTTCGTTTACCTTAATCTTCGTCTTCTTCCTTTGGTGGCGCTACCAATCCTTGCATGCAAAGCTGTACGAAGAAAATAAAAGTGACAATGGCATAAAAGAACGGGTCCGCAGCACAAGTTCAGAGAACACATTGCTCTCTGTTGAGAATTTCAGCTTCTATTCTTTTCTCTCCCTCTAAAAAATTCTTTGCTTCTTGACGTCTTTCCATTTATTGATGATGATGATGAGGCTGGTTGATTCTAATTGAATAGCAGCGAACCGATAGTGCCGAATTATGTACGGCGTGGTGGCTGGATGCTTTTGAGTGATTACCAATGATGACGAGACGATACGCTAACATCAAAAAAGGTATCTTCATCCTCATTCCGTTCGACACTACTGAAATAATATTTGGGATCCTTTCAATTGACAATGATGAGAGAAAAGGAGATGAACAGAAAATGTTTAAGTGAAAGAGAGAGATGCTAAAACAACGGACGAATTAAATTAAACCAATAATTGAATTAAATTAGTGTTCTCATCATCATCATCATCAATCGTTCACCAGGCTGTGAGGCTGTGTCGAAATTTCATTAAAACCTCCCAAATACGTACAACCGATAGCCCACGCAGAACTGAATAAATGTGCAATTAATGATGACATTCAAATGATGGCATTTCCTATATCGACTTATTTTACGGCGGTACTGGGACCATTGGATAAATTTGTAAACCAAAAAGAAATTCTTCAGAAACTAAGTGAAGGACGGACGTACATGAGTAAAATCATAACGGTTGCTTTTGCAACTCATACTTTCTTGATGATAACTATATATCTTGAATATAATAATCACATACAAACACACGCTCACATAAATGTCCATACAGTCAATATGGAGCAACAATATGCAATAACGGAACGCGAAAAGCTGTCATGATATGCGAACATGGCATCAAATCATCATTGCGATCATCATTATCATAGTAGTCGACATTATTCGCATTTCCTACAAAATATTGGCACTAGTCATCCTCCTGGTGCTGTAGGATTAAGTTTCTAGGATGAACTCAGTTGCATGTTCTGGCAAAAAGGGTCAAGCTAAAAGCGTACTCAAAATATACAGTTATCTTGCCGTGATTTTCTTGTGAGCAGCACCAGAGCGGCTGAAGCAGCAGTACAAAACCAACATCAGAGCAGTATACTAGTGAATCCTAATCTGTAGATTTAGTGTAAAAATTTGTGATATGTTATTCATATAATATAATTATTACTACTACTTATCATTGTTACTCGCCTACTACTGTACTTGTTTATCTTGTAAAGCCGCATTGCTGTGTAAAGTCAATAATAATAAAAATAATTATAATAATAATAGAAATAATAATGAGAAACAAGCAGAATGCATGCACAACTTTCAAAAATACCCAAATCAAAAAGTCCTTGTGCCAATGAACAATTTTTGTAATTTTCAACGAGATCGTGATAATAATCAAATGAAAGCATAAAGATGAGAGAAAAATGGTTGTGGATTGTTGAGCCAATAAATGAGACAAAAAGAGAAATTGTTGCAAACGGAGGATTTCCTAATAAGCAAACAAAAGGCGAAGTAATTTCAATATACAGTTCAATATAGTAGTAATAATGATAATGATATTTGCTTTGTGCCAATAAAATGTAGGATAGCTAGAAAGTTTGTAAGAAGGAAATTTTTGTACTAAAAATAATATTACATACATATATATTAATTCGTTGTGTTTTTCTTTTCTTTGTGTGTAGCAGTGAGTGACTAAAAATCGTAGGATGAGAAAGTGAAAGGAAAAAAGAATTTAAGAGAAAACAAAAGCAAGCAAACAGACAAAAAGACAAAACATTCCTAGTTTTTATTTATTTTTCTTCTTCTTCTTCTTCTTCTCTCGCATGACAAGTACCATTATAATTAGTATAATAGTGATTTTTTTGTTCGAAAGCCGCTCCAACTTGTTACGACCCAACTACTGAAAGCAACTGAACTGAATACTCTGAGACTGTGAGTGAGTACTCTGTGGGGAGTTGGAGAGCCACCACACACACACGAACAAATTTGGAGAGAGAAAGAGAAAAAAGAAAGAGCTCCACAATCTTGAAGGCGAATTGGTGCGATTCTCGAACGTTACTCACGAAAACCCCTACTACTACTGCTACCACTACTACTACTCCTTCTTCTTCTTCTACCACTCCTCCTACTTCTTCAACACTGAGGCTTCTTGAGAGAGAGAAAAGAGACTGTAGATTGTGAGCGGATCACTACTGTGAAGGAAAACTTGAAGGCTGTTCGTGGATCACACACTGTCAGTGAAACAGGCGTAATTGAAAATGAATTTCCTAGGTAAAGACAATATATTGGATTTTCGTACTTGAGAAAAAAGCACTGCACATTCTAGTAGGAAAAAAGTATGTTTTTATTATTCTATCATTTATCATTTTTTGAAAAAAAAATCAGCTCGTAGAATTATATTTCATGTTATCTATTTAAAACTTTATAAATTCTTATAATCATTCATGAAAATATTTCTATTAAAACAAATAATTAGGAGACTTTTCCAACAAGGAAACGAACAAGGTGATATGCTCATGAAAAGCATGAACTTACTTTTATAGCAAGGCATGTTCTATTTCATAAAGAAATATATATATATAAATATATACTCTGAGAATGAATGAGAGTACTTGTTCAAATGTTTGATGATAATAATATTAATAATTATATACGCTTTTACGCTCGCTCAGTGATGATCTGATCTGAAATACGAAAAAAATATGTTAATCTTATTACTATTATTATTATTATTATTATTATTATTATTATTATGATATGTATTTGCATGGACTTTTTTTGCCTGAGCATTTTCGCTGTGCCAATTTTCACTGTGCATGGCGAAATTATTTTTACTACTGCTACCACTACTCCATACTAAACAAACTTGTTATTTACACTGTTTTCGTATTCATCTCTTTCATAACTACGTCCATATATGAATAAACTAAATGGCATGTACATGCTCCTTCATGGCTTTTGCATTGCATATATTTTTAGAGGAAATAGAGAAATAGGTAAATGAGAAGTCTTTTTAAGCTCTTGCGTAATGCAAAATGTCCATGTTTCATGTCAAGTTGATAAAATATCAAGCAAAATCATAATTTGAAATTGGTCGCAAAAACGCTATTGCTGCTATGCTGCCATCACCAGGATTTCAGACGCTTCGTCAACCGCACACAAACTGCTCCAACTGTGTCACAAACGGCTTTAACTGTAAAGTCCCGATAAAGTCATTGCATACACATTCTTGCATACGTGTTAGTAAAGTGCTCATATTTTTGCTTTCTCTTCATGAATTGTGGTACACCCATAACAAGCCAGCAAGTTAAACTTTCTGTTGAAACTGAAGTTTTGCAGTGTCTAGTGTTTGTTGGCCTTGTAATCGATTTGTGTAGATGTGTGTGCGTGGCAGAATGAGCAAAACCTCTCATCTAAAAACAGCTGGAAGCTGGAATTAATGTGTCCTGTCAAGTCCATCATTTTGAAGGAAAGGACCATTTATAGTTTACTGTTAAACAAAATGAAAATCTACGCCGGCAGTAGAATTCATGGAATAGGAGCATTAGAAAAAAATATTAAAATAAAAAAATACACGAGTTGTCGTCATTTTAATAACGATTTGCACTCATTTCTCCTTTTGAATGTATAGCTAATCGCCATTTTACAGGAAAAAAGTCTTTTGCAAATAAAAATTACATTCGTCAAGCAAGTTAAAAAACACTCTCTCTGAAAATTGAAATGAATGCGCTCAACCAAAAACGGATTCCTGCTATCACCATGAATAAAAAAATAACACTGACTTCGTTTCATTGTGATACCACTACAGAGTATGGGAGAAGCCAGCGACTAGAATTTTTAATATCCTGTCACTGTGTATCAAATTACATGGCTGAAAATATTTTGTTATAGAGAAGCAATTATTGCACTACACACGAGACAAATAAATTATTACATCTACCAAACCTATCAGCCTATTTTCTCAAACATTTTATGAAAACAGAAAGCCTAATTAATTAGCACTTATCTATCTAGGTATTTTAAATGCCCATTACAAACGCACAAAAAATTGTAATTATCCAAGACACTTGCCAAGAAGCCAACCACCTGACCTTCCTTTGCAATTTTCACCGACTTTCTCTTTCTCTCTCATCCAACGTACTATACGAATTTCATCAACTTCACTATCCACAAAGCATCCTCTCTCACCATCACAATCAAACAAGAATGTCTTTTGCATGCCATGCTTGTTTCTTTCTAATAGCACTGCTGTATGAAATGAAATTGACTTTTTTACAACCTCTCACGTAATAAATTTATCCGCTTTTGCATAACACCATACTATATAAACGCCGACAACTGCACTTTTTGCTGAGCTTTGTATACTTTTCTTACGCAAGTACCAATCTAAGTATTTATAAGCATCCTTTTTACAGTGAAATATGCACATTCATCATATTTTCTTTAAAAATGTCATCATGTAATAAGCATTTTGCACAACTTTTCATTCGAAATATATTTTTTTTTAGCAAACAACACCTCAACAACCTCTCACCGAACCAACTCTCATAATTTAATGCACCAGAACAAATGCTGAAAAATACGTATCATACAAAACTCTTATCATGGAAACATTTATTCCAGTGTCAGCATAAACAGCAACAATAAGCGTTCATTTTTTAAATGCGAATAAAAGTATAGTCATTGTTAGAAGGATTTTTGTTTTCTGCTGACAGACGCGGTTTTCATAAGTGAACCAACCTTCCACTTGTCCGTATTGACCGAGAAAATATATTGCATGGAAAGCGACTGCAAAGGGTGCATAAATAATTTAGCATACAAAACAAGCAACGAGTTCAGCGCAGAGCAGCGTATAGTAAATGTAATAATAGAATATTTTCTGTTATGCGACGGGACCAGGTGTACACTCCCATGTGTCACGTGTCAAATGCGGTAGAGTAAATTTATATAACCTGCTGTATATATTGTTTTCAATTTTTAAAACAAGTGGCACTACTGCTTCGTAAGATGTATTTCAAATCATTGAAGAAGTAAGTGGAAATAAATAATAGGGTATTTATAAACCAGTTTACCTTGTTACCTACTATTAAATGTTTCAGCTGGGGACCTTAACTTTTTTATCTGACAATGGTAGTTGTAGTCTAGCCGAAAGCAATAATAAAAGGGTTTTAATACCACTGAGGCAATGACCCAGGCTGAGAAGCAAGAACAGCGTTTTTCCCTTTATAATAAATACAAATGCTTTTAAATAATTATAGTATGTACAACCATCAGCAGAGAAAAGTGTGACAACGAAAAACTCTCAAGTTTATCGTTCATTCCAACTAAATTCCGTATTTATAAGCAATGTATGTCGTGCTTGTTTTAATTAAAGTATAATGTGTGCACGCATCCATGCAGGGGCCGTATATAAATAATATGGCACCTAAGGAAATTGCAATAAAACTTTACGTACACGCGCCACCAACACAGAATAGATGGACAGCCTGGCACATACACTAACAGCCCATGACCACACCACACCAAGAGACAGTTTTGTCAAAGTTACAGTGTCATACACCACACCACAAACAATATACCTATTTATTGTGCGTGACAAATTTCAGAAATGTCGGGGAAATTCACCTGCTTTTAAGCAAAAGACGTTTACGGTGATATTCATTTTGTATATTTTAGAAATGCAGGTTGATATGTTTAGTTAAAATACTGGCCTGCCATAGCTAACAGAATTTGGAAAAAAGAAATAAAAGCATCAAAGTGAAAGAAAAAAGCGGTTTTCATATAATTTTGCATTTAACACGAAAATGGAGCAAACATAAGCCTATACTAAGACTAAGCACAAAAGAAGTTCAATTAAATTTTTATCAATTGTAAAAAGTTGGCAAAACTAAGAAAAATCTGTAATAGTAATAATAATAATTTGTCTTTTTTTGTAAATGGCCATTTATTGACCAGATGTTAATACGTGGATATTATTTAGTCATCATCACTGGTGGTACAGTTGACTTGACGACACCGTTGTTGGTGAACCTACACACACCACTTCCTTCTTCACCTATTATTTCTGCTACACAACCAACTTGTGCACTTTTTTATTGCATTATTCCAGTGGTTAATGCTCTTATATTTTGTCTTGCTATTATTACATTGTCATTTTTTATAAACTTACTGTATAAATCTATTCTTGATGTGTTTATATACATGGCTACTATACAAGTACACACACCATCTTTTTTGATCCGGGTCTATTCTCAATCCAAGAATAAACGTGAAACGCTACAGTGTTCCTTGTCTTGGGTCTTAACGTCACTTTAGATTTTATTCTCAGGTTGTTCTACACAGAATACCCACTTTTCCGCTATATGGCATAATATTATTCCTAATACTGCTGCTTCCGCCTTTGCTGCTTATGCTGTTTTACTTTTACTACTGCTGCTACTATGCACTGAACCATAAAAGGAATAATTTGGGTGAAGTTACAAACTTATTGTGTTGAGATCCAACAATCTTTTTATCGGCTTAGAAAAGTCGAAGAGCATAACATACTTTTCTCTTCTTGTAACCTATGACCTTTCTACTTTCACCAGAGTTATAATGGTAACTAGTGACTAGCAAAGAGGAAGACTACTTCTCTTCTCTTCTATTTGCACAACTACAAAGGATTCATATGTCGTATGGAGGACAACACGGAAATATGCCATCCGTTTCAAAGAATACCTATTGCACTCCTATGTACATTGCTTACAGTACAGTAAATCAGAGATTTCACCACCACCACTGACAACTGAAGGCTATTTTTAACTAAACGTGTAACTAGTTCATTTCATAGTTGCTTTGCTGAGAGCTTGACTGGAAAATTAAATTGCTCGTTTCACACAACACAGCTGACTATAAGGTGTAACCTTCTTATCCTTATTTTGCAGACATAATAGGGTTTTGGACAGATAGAGTCAATACTTGAAAATTCTAGACATTTTGCTGAAACACTTGAGTTGAGTGTATATTAATTAAGATGGTCGGTGTAGTCGTCATTTGCAAGCATTAAGTCCAATTAAATAGGAAAAATGAACGGAAAGATGGAATGCGTTTTGTTTTGATGATAATGAATGACATTTAGAAAGTCCTATTGTAATAGTAGATGCTCATACATACATATTCGTCTTCATCTTTCTAAAGAAACAGAACAGCAGAAATAGAAAAATCCATTTATTCATTTGTACTAATGACGTGATGTAGGCATTTCCTTTTAGCTGTGGAGAGTTATTTGTTTTGCTTTGAGTCAAATAATTGTTCTCACTCAATGAAGCCCACACAACAATAGCAAATTAGTCTGGAACCTACTAGAGGCAGACTCATTCAACTACTTTGTTTAATGGAATTTATGCTAGTGTGAGACTTGTCAAAAACACGCATATACCTAACTAATGTTTTCTTTTATTAATGCTATGGTTAGTTTACAAAAAAAATGTACGGCTTAGTAGCATAAACAAAATGCACTAGTAGTTTGGATCTTTGGTAAACCAATTTCTGGAATATTTTTTCACTTACTTATTGTTCTACAGATGTACTTACATCCCATTCTTTTTCAAACTTATTGGAAGAAAAGCCAATTTAATAAATTAAACAAGTACTGGAAAGTCATATTCTAAACAGATTCTTTCTCTCTCTGCCCCACCGGAATCTGCAAACGTGTGTGATAAATTATCTGAACAAACATGGCAACCATGTCAGAGTCTCAACTAAAATATACGATATGTTTTAAATATTTCACGGCAACTTGTTATGGACTACCTACCCACGCAAAACAGTCCATGTGTTTTAGAAAACTGTTTCTTATTCTTATGCACTTTTTTCTCCAAAAGTAAGATTGAATTGAAGCAAAAATGGGAAATACCATTATCTGGTTCAGTGAATGACTTCACATCAGCAAACAGAGCTGAGCAGGGAATGAGAGAGATATAGAGTTTTAGAACAGTAGATAAAAGCAGATAACAGCAACGACTGGTAAGGAGAAACGTGGTGAATTTGCTTCTGCTCCTGCATTTCAAGCTCAACTCCTCTGATTGACCTAGTCTGTTCACTTCACTAGGTTACCGGATTAATACCATTACCATTATGCATGAGCAAGACTAGCTTCTTGTTAGACAGACTTTGAGAAAAAAAATGCTCCATGAATCTCATCATCATCATCACTGTCTTTCTTTCTCCATATCAGTAGAAATCAGTTGAGCAGGTGGAAACAAGGCATAACAAATGCAAAAACCACACAAAAGCATACACGAAGAAAGACTACAACAGCAACAAAGAAAGTTCTCATGCTAGAACCAAGCTTTTTTCTATGTAAATAACTTTTTTTCTGCATTTTTTTCTCTCTCCAATAATAACCATAACCAAGACAGGGGAAAAATACGTGCTGTTTTCTCTTATAATAATGGAAAATGTCAAAGGATTGTACAATATATTTTTTCGTTGTTATGTAGGCCAGGGTAAAAAAGGCAGTCATATAGTAGTAGTTGTAGTAGTGCCATCACCACCATCACTACTACTACTACTATCATCATCGAAGAAATTTTATCCTCTCTGATCGATCAACATTTTCGTGGATTTCACATGCACACACTCCTTTTTTCCTTGCATAAGAAGAGAAGTTGGTGGAGGAAAGAATATTACGATAGTTTGGCCTTGCCTTCCGGCCAAGAGCTGGAAAATTGTTGGTGGCAGCAGCGGGAGGAGTAGGAGAGAATAGAAGAGGGAGATACTTCCGCACTCTTGGCAAACTTCCAACAATTTTCTCTCTCTCCCACTCAATGCCTTTGTTCCTCATTTACTTTCGTCTTTACCATCCCTTCCTTTTTCCTCGTTTCCTTCCCCATTCCTATATATAGTTTCGTAACAAATAGTAGAGATTACTACTGCTACATCACAGCTGCAAAAAAGCACGTATACATAATAATATTTAAAGCAAAGAATACTTACTGCATAATATAAATGTATCTTGCCATGCCGTAATGCTTACAAAAACGGGCCATTTGAAAAAGGCAATTGAATTTTTTTTCAAAGCCTGACATGTTTCCTTGACCAAAATCAGAACCACCACCAGACCACCACCACCTCTTTCTTTTACAATCCTAAGTTTTACGGTAGCTATTTTGGCAGCCATTTCTCTTCTCTTACTAAACAGAACGAATGAAGCACACCAGCGGGATGTCGTCAAAACAATGAAAAAAGTCTATCGAACCACCTTTTCTGCTCCTTCATCTTCCTTACAAACTGATTTAGTGAAGCAAAAAAACTGTAAATGTATACCGTCCTACCTTCTCCTGATCTCTCTCACTCACCATGTTTCTCACTCAGTCGCTACTAATACCGCCACTACTAGTACAACAAACTAGATAGTTTTCGTATTCCCCGGGAAAGAGCATGCACGATTTTTTTCTGCACATGTTTACCGATTTTTCATGGATAAAGGCGAAAAAGAGCATTGCATTGGGATCTTGTTGTGGTGGTAGTGTGAAAAAAGTATGTAAACAGTGTCGTGGCATTGTACCAAAAAATGTATATTTACCACCATCAAATAGCGACATGTTTTATTCTCAAATACCCAAAAAAAAGAGTAAGAGCGACATTCAGAACCTCTTTTAGGCTTGAAGATAAAAGCGGAAAAAAGTAGTGTTATTGTTGCAGCTGCCGTTGTTGTGAAGAAAAAAGGAGGAAAGGGGGAACGTAAAGAAAGTGAAATTGTCAGGAACAAGCGCTGTTGCTGGTGATGTGGTATTATTGTTATTGCCAAATAGAAAATAGAATTGAGGTGAAGACGGCTGAAATGTCTGGTTATAAAAAGGCACGAGTTGTACAAAAATGTATATGCTGGTACCTATATACGTGCTTACTTATTTTTTAACACAGCAATGATGAAAAAGGGGAAAGTAAACCAGTTTGCACTCAACTGTTGTAACTATCATGTTTTGTAAAATTTTGACACACAAAAAATACGAAAAGATAAGCAACTACTCTAGGTACGGAGAATGGTAAAGTTTACAAGGTTATTTGAAGAGCGGTGGCATTTTAAGGAATTACGGCGGACATTTGCAGCTAGGCATTCATGCACATATTCGCATCAATTCAATTTTATTGAATGTTCATCGGAAATGGAAAGTGGTCAGACAGAGGCTATTTACACAAAGGCCTCTCAACTTCACCAACACAGAACACCACATCACGCTGGCTGGTTTGCTTGGCTACTTTCTTCTGCAAACACTTCACACAGCGTTTTTTCCGATTTCCATCATCTTATTTATCTCATTTCAGCATCTTGAGTGTGAGTACACATTGTTGTTGATTGCTTATGTTGCCACTACTTCTACTACTACTACTACTACATCCCTACTACAATTGCCGTGCCCTTACTTCAATAAATAGATTTCGCAAAAGTAAATAATAAAACCCAAGAAATACTGCCATCACAGTGATTTGTTTAAAAGGGTTCATGTTGTGATTAAACGAGGAAAAAAGTGGAAAACGTCAGAAATAAGTAGTGAGCATTAAGGTTTATATTTACCATTTCCTTTTGGATACCATCCGTCCGTTTACGTCACGTATTATAACAGCTGCCATGATTCGTAATATTAGTATTCTATTATTCACATTTCAGTTGTGAAGGATAAATAGAGTGAAATGTTTGTCAAGGATCAGTGAGATTCCCGGATTCCTGTTTCTAAATAAATAGATTTTTAGAAAATTGAAATGCACACTTCATGACAACATTGAGAAGTACAGCAGTGTAGAGGGTATAAATGCATGAACAAATGCGCACACATCCTCTGACAAATTTCATAGCCATTTCTTGTTCTTCTTCTCCATCCTTCTTTTAAATATTCTGAATACACTCAAGGACGCAAACTGTCATGAATAATGGCTGGGAAATAAAATACTTTTAAATTTCGCAGCCATTTCTTGTTCTTCTTCTCCATCCTTCTTTTAAATATTCTGAATACACTCAAGGACGCAAACTGTCATGAATAATGGCTGGGAAATAAAATACTTTTTGTAAGATAAACTGAGAAAATGTACTCTATGGAAAGTTGTTTTTTAGATGGATTCAGGCATGAAATGATGTTGTTGTTGATGATGATAAGTAGTGTATCGTTTCCAATTGTGTGAAATATATTTTCTTGCATACTATTTCCTTTTGTTTATCCAGCTGCGCCAAAAAGTACTTTCACGAAGGACAAAATGGAGACTCTTCTCTACACTTTATTGTAAATAATTAGTAATTTCTCTCAGTGGTAGAAACAAAAAGTAAAACTTTTCTCTTTTATCTGGAAAAAATACACAACAATGCTCAAACACGCTAACTAACATTGTGCCATCAGAAGTCATTTATTTTCTGAGTTGAAAGCTAAAAGTTTTGGACATGGTATTTCTGGTCTTGCAACCAATGATACGGTTTAGGAGAGAGCTCATGGTTAAAAAGTTGGGTTTTTATCGTTGCGTGAAGATATTCAATTACAAAATTATATATTTTTCACCTTTGAAAAAAGTATTCAACCGTCCTTCACTTCTCCAAGAAATAAATAAGACATTGCTAAAAATGGATATAAGCCTGCGGTGTGGAGAGGCAGAAATAAATGGATCAAGTAAAATAAAATAAACTGGAAAAGTAACCTTTAGTAAGTAGCCTTACCGGTATATCATCATCAGGGTAAAAACTGGGTTATGTATTGGGGGAATAGGAGAAACAAAGGCTAGAACTTCAACAAACTAGTTTTTTGTACCTAGCTGTAAGAGAAAAAATAACGTAGAATGGAAAATACCAAAACTGTTTTAAATGTTTTTTCTACTGGTCAAAAAGTTAAACTTGGAAAAGAAATCCGCAAAGAATTCTGATGCGAGGATTTTCAAAAGAGTTTTTAAACCTGCATCTCTGAAATAAAGTGAAAGTAAGCACCTTTCGCAAGAAAAACTTTTAAAATAGTATGTTCCAAGGATTTTTGTATACATATTTTTGTTTTTAAAAGTACTGAACATTTTAAACGTTTTTACGGTCTGTACCATTTTCACTTACCATCAGGACAAGGACGATAGAGCACATTTTTTACATGCTATCAAAGTTTGGTAAAGTTATTTTTATACGAGGAAATACAACATGGCACAGCAACAATAATGGACGACAAAACAGCCGCAGTATCAAACAAAAGCAACTTTTATACATTAATTTAAATTGTATGCATGACCGGCTATGCGTAGCAGACGAGATACGGGCAAACTGTTTTGAAAATGCTTTTGAAAAAAAAGAAATTATGAGGATGAAGGCGAATTGACGTTTCATAGGAAAAACGAAGTTGTTCTTGTTTGGGATTTTATCTGTATGGAGTTACATGTTTCCAGT
The DNA here is from genome assembly GCA_036850745.1 of Homidia socia. NCBI lineage: Eukaryota > Metazoa > Arthropoda > Collembola > Entomobryomorpha > Entomobryidae > Homidia > Homidia socia. The sequence goes on from JAANSP010000237.1 coordinate 24,414, forward strand.
GCCAGTCAGTGGAGAACAAAAGCGGGGGAAAGAGGTTGAGTTATTTTTATTACCTATCTTGCAGCAACAACAAAAACAGTGTGTAGGAAAACGGGAAAGAGAAAAAATGAAATGCTAATGTATAAAATCAGTGCTAGCGCTGCTGTCTTCAGAGACGAAGAGAAAGATAGCGAAAAGTCTACAGAGAAATTCGATGATACTATATTCCACTCATCGTGCTCATATCGTTTACATATAAATAGCCAATATCTTTTCTTTTTCCCTTTGAATACAATCGAGAATTTGAATAAATTGTGCTGGGGGTAGCTAAAGTAGGACACATTGGACGAAAAAAAGCCATTGGAATCCCCAGCAGGAAGAAAGGAATCATTCTGCATGTAAACAATATTGTATATGTCTACCTACATTGCAGCATAATAATGTACAAGTTTAATAAGAAGGAGAAACAGTGGAGTATCACATCGTTCTGGATACAAAATTCAGCGGGGGTAGTTGAGACTCAAATTAGGTATGTCTGGTGAGGTACTCGTCCATATAAAGCAACTATTGAAAATATAAGATGTATAAGAAATATAATATGTTATATGAATACTACTATGACGATATTTCAACAATTCCACTTGGAATGGGAGGGCCCTTTTTTCTCCCTTAAACTAATTTCATTTCTCATTCTGATTTTTGCCAGAGCGAAATAAGAAAACACTGCAAGTATCTCTTGGGTAGTTAAATTGACTACAAAGAGATGCAATCAAGAAAAGAAATAGTTGTGAGGGCGCGGCATTTTTTGCAAATCTGTGCATGCAAAAACGTACAAAACATGTTGGATTTAAAAAAATGAATTGTGGGTTAGTAATAAAAATTCTTAACTAACAACCTCTTGTGTATTTAAGATTTTTACGGGAAAAGAAAAAGTTTTGCTATTAACTGCCATCACATGTACTGATTTATGCGGTAGGTTAAGAAGAAAAGTTGAGAGCACTGTGTTTTGCTGTGTTACTAGTACATTTATCAACAAGATAGATGAAGCGAGAGATCGCTTAGAGAAAAAAGTCTAAAATAAATGTATAAACCTACACTTAATCAAAGCCGCTTTTGAAAGTGATTTAGATGTATGCACATACA